>OZ010715.1:563893-723543 GCA_963932345.1 Ophion ventricosus | reverse complement strand
ATATCAGAAGAACGAAGCTTGTTCCGTCCGTTCACGCGGGAATCCCTGGCTGCGATCGAGGCTCGCATCGCCGAAGAGCTCGTCAAACAAAAAGAGCTCGAAGCTAAGAGGGCGCAAGGAGAGGTAAGACATATCCTTCTCTGTACATGTGTGTGTGTGTGTGTGTGTGTGTAGTCTCTCCATGGACTTCTCATTTATTACCGTCGCCACGATTAAGCGAAGGCTTTAAAAATATTGAAGCGCTCCAGTTGAGTCAATCGACGGTTTATGAGTTTTTTTTTCCCCTCAATAAATCTTAAAAAATGCCTACGAAGTATTTGTTCTGTAGATTCTGTTGTCATAAAATATATAAGGGGCAAAGTAATGCATTTTTGTACTTTTATTACGTGACAAAGTAAAGCTGTTTCACCAACGTGAAGATGTATAAAATTATTCGACGATTATTATGAGAGTTGTAACTATTAGATTTAAAAGATTCGTAATCATTGATCAAACCTTGAATGTTGCAAAACCAGCAGAGTGCCAAACGTTGAACTTTGCATCGTTGGAATGCAACGAAAAATGATTCTTTTGAATTGTTCAATTTTTTTTTTTGGCTGTAAAAATCACTCGTACTTTTTACGTATTCTCATTAGAGAGATTTTACGATCTCAATTTGCAAAAAAGAAGGTTTTGGATAAAAAAAATAATAAAGAAATGGAAAACGAACAACAACAAAAAAATACTTCAATGTAAAAAAATAAAGCGAGGCGTAAATGTAACGAATAATGGCATGGTAAAGTATGAATATAATCGAGGTCGCCGCAAAAAAAAAAAAAAAAAGTGACAAACTCTGACCCGGAATGGCTCACGTGTAGTTTTAACGTTGCAGATATATATATATATATATAATTTTACAATTCTCGTGGGACATAGCGCGAGGTCACTGCAGCAGGATGACCTATAAGCATTCACATAGAGTCGTGTGCTACGTAATGTGTGTGTGTGTGTGTGTGTGTGTGTGTGTGTGTGTGTGTGTGTGTGTGTGTGTGTTTCGTTGCCGTGGTCTCTCTCGTCGAGCCTACGCTACAGGTTGCGCGCCAATAGCCCACTTTCATCAACTCGATTTATTGATCCGACTAACTTTTTCCAGGTGAACTCCAACGTACACCGGGCAATGAATCAAAAACAAATAAAAATAAACAATTTTTCTTCAACGTCGCGATACGCTTCGAAGAACGACGAGGATACAGTGGGGACAGATAAAATCATTGTCAATTTGTCACGTAAAATTTGTGGCCCGATCTTGGGTGTCATTTGCAAAAAAAAGAGGCATTTATCGACTCGATTCGATAACGTGGGAAACCATTGATCCGGGAAAACAATCGACGATAAAATGCTATATTAGGCTTGCATCAGCTTTTTGTCTATTCAATCAAATTTCTCTCGTCCCTTTTTTCTTCGGTTCGAAGAAAACTATTTTCCCTTTAGGGAAAATTGGCCAAAAAAAAAATTACTGCGCGAGGCAATTGTAAAGAAAGTCAGTCAATTACAAATCCAGAATTATTGCAGCTTATATTATTTTAGCGCAAAGAAGAAATAAAAAAAATCGTCGCTAACGAGCTTGGCTGGATCAAAAAAAAAAAAAAAAAAAATTGCCACCGGCTCCCTTTTTCCAAAAATGTACTCCGGTAATTATTATGCTGGCTGATAACAAAAGAGCGAAAAATACACGTCGAGCAAAGAGAAACGCTGAGAAACATGCAACATAAAAATGAACAATTCGCCGTTTGTGCCAACTTTTTACCGCAGGCCTTTTCTTTTTCCTTCATTTTTTTTTTTCCCAGTGTGTATATAAAAGTGCTGATACATTCGATTGAAAAAAAAAAAAACAAAAGAGCTTCGCGAGCCTATTTTCATACGCAGCTGACAATCGTTTGAGCGCCGTAAAAATTGTTTCGTGTGGGTGTGTGTATTTTCTTTTTTTTTTTTTCTATGTATTTTTTTTTTCTCGAGTTCGGTTGCAGCATCGAGTAAATCTTGCCTCCTGTTAGGCGCAAACCTTTCCAAATTTATTTCTCATCTCGTACAATTGGTGACTTTTTGATAGTGTACGAAAAAAAAAAAAAAAAACATTTTATGCAGACAATTTTTTAATTTACGTTACTTGTGAGATATATCGAATTACGAGGTAAAACGCATGAATTGATTTTGCTTACGTTGGAAACGTCGTCGAGTCTATTCAAAGTCGCTTGATATGTTAATGGATAAGAAAAGAAAAAAAAAGAAAAAAAACAAACTAATACCTGTCGTGTCGTGTGTAAATCGTCTGTCACTTGCTCACCCCGTTCCCGCTAACAGCTACTTTGACGAGAGAAATTATGTTCCATCGATCCAGCCTAGGTCACGAACGGGAAGTGCCAACATTTTTTACACGTCCGAGAAATCATATGGACAAATGTGAAATTAGCTTTTCAATATAATTTGACTATTCGTATGTTGTGGCAATTGGAGGTATTCTGCCGGGGTGTATAAACCGTTTTTTTTTCTTTTTCTTTAAATACTCTCCCATATTCTACCTAGACTATTAGGCCAGGAAAAATTTCGAAAGTACGAACTTTTTAGGCGCAAATACGCAAAATTGATATAAGGATAATTGAATGACGCTGAATCGAATGGCGATAATAATTTTGCAATCAATCGATATGTAACGAAAAAAAAGACCCGAGACGACGAATTTGATATTTTTTTTTTATTTTTTGAAACTTCGACGTTTTCGCCTCCAAATTAAATGATTTTTCGTTTTTTTTTTTCTCCTTTATTTTTGAAGATACGAATATGTACGTTAGATACTTTTTCACGTATTTTTACGTTACGCACAACTTTTGTTTGACATATTTTACGATAAAATCATTAGGCTCCGAATTAAAGGGCTCTTAAACACATTTTAACGTTTTTAAAACAATTTCTCGGCGGTTTATTGCAAAATTATCATCGCCGTTCGATTCAGCGTCATCCAATTACCCTTATATCAGTTTTGCGTACTTTCATCTTACTTTCGTGCTCATTGACTCATCTATAAAGCGTTCGAAATAGAAGAAAATTCTTATAGAAAGAATACGACTGTTTTTTTTTTCTTCTTCAACCCACTTAATCCCACGTATAGACTTCTCGCTACCACTACTGCCGTCGTGTCGTCCGAAGAATCTCTATCTAGAATTAAATTTCAAAAAATAAGTCGTGCGTCATCGTATTACTATTGATTCGCTGCTGTTCCAGTGTTGAGTGTCTTGCTTGACTACTATTACTGTTATCATTATCAATATTTTTAGCGTAGCTTCGAAGGGAGAAGAAAATGAAAAAAAAAAAAAAACGATTACTGTGTACATTATTAATATGCGAAGGGATGGATATATATATAAATATAATATATATATATATTCCTGAACTCTATGTAATGCAGTGTCATATTTATTGTTGTGCCTGATGTTTCTATCCCGTATACGTGGCCCTCTCTCTCTCTCTCTCTCTCTCTCTCTCTCTCTCTCTCTTTCTCTCTCTCTCTCTCTCTCTCTCTCTCTTTCTCTCTCTCTCTCTCTCTCTCTCTCTTTCTCTCTCTCTCTCTCTCTCTCTCTCTCTCTCTCTCTCTCTCTCTCTCTCTCTCTCTCTCTCTCTCTCTCTCTCTCTCTCTCTCTCTCTCTCTTACCACACTTGTATTAAACTTACTACTGTGCTATCGAGCAAATATCCAACAAAAATGTGTTCAACTTTTGTTCCTCAATTCGTCGAAGCTCAATCGACATTCGAAACACTTTATTCTCACTTCCATTATGATTTTTATTTTTCCACCACGATCCCGTAAGAATTCGAATCTTTTTAAATCGTCGATTTTTTGCTTTACTTCATATCCATCCAGCCCCGTAAATATACGTGTCCTGTGTTCAAGTAAATTTCTGGTTTTTTTTAGTAACAATTTTTTTATATATCGTCGACGATCAAACGAATTCGTTCTCTCGCTATCTCTGTATGTTCTCTAGTATGTGTGTGTAACTCTTTTTTCCTCATTGTGCTATTACAGGGAGGTTATGGACGGAAGAAAAAGAAAAAAGAAGTAAGATGTTGCATCATGCTAATACCAGCTATAATCACACTTCAAATTTATTCTCATCATTTTTTTTTTTAACTTGGAACTATTTTAAAAAAAAATTCTTTCTTTGATCACTGTTTTTTTTTTTCACGCATCTAGACACATCGATATTCGACACACTGGCACACTGCGATTTATCGATACGTCGTCAAGAGATAAATGCTATGAAAATAAATAAAAAAATTACTTATGAAGAGAGCAGAAGATTAATAAGTTAAAAAAAAAAAGAATAAAATTTGGTGTATTTATTTTGAAAATTCGATGAGTTGAATTATTAACAGTTTACGCCAATTTTTACAATACACTAGTTCAATTTAATGGAAAAGAACAACAAAAAAAACCTCGTCACGTACACTTCACCCCACTCGCTCACGTATACTCATCGATCATATTATTCGAAAAATCATTTTATTTTGGTTAGCTGGTTATTGAGAAGAAAGAAAGAAGAAAAAAAGACAACACTTTGCTCGTGCTTCGCTATGACAACTCTTCTCTGAATATTTTTTCGCAACGTGAACAATATTTGTGGCAAGACGAAATTTTATTTCCCGAACGAACCTCACCCTGACGTTATGTGAATTCTATTTATCTGAACAACATTTATATATATACATATATATATATATATATATATATATATATATATATATATGTCGAGTTAATATTACGAGGAGAGTATAATGACGCAGCGTTTGAATGCTTTGCGCCGCTTCTAGATTTTTAGACAATTGCTTTCGATGTTTTACACGATGTTGCATGATTCTTCATTTTTTTTTTTTTTTTTGCAATTCACAGCCGATCAAATTTCTCGTTTGGTTGCTATATCAAAGCGTATAGTTGCCCACGATCGAACGATTTAGCAGCGAATGTCGCCGCGATACACACACGCTACTTGATTATTAGACAAATAAGAACAACCGAGATCAACATACACTAGCGACGAAAAGTTGCCGGACAAATTTTTTGCTTTTTAATCCGGAACGATTTTTTATGCCATTTCGCCGATACTTGACATAAATGAATTTGATAAACGGCATTTCGAAGGGAAAGAATTCATCTTCATTCCGTTTTTTTTTTAAATTTTTTAACTATTTTTTTTACGACTAGTACCCTTTTTCGAAAATGACCATTTTACGCCTTTTTTTTCCTTTTTTGGTGGACCCCGTTTGCAGACAACATTTTTTTTATGAATTTCTTTGATCGGAATCATAAAGGTCGAAGCTCAAGCTTCAATTTCCTTTTTTTTAAGCTTCGTACGATTTTTTTTTTCTATAGATATTTTGATGTTTTTGAAAAAAAAAGAGACAATTTGAAAAATAACGTGTAAAGCGAAAACGAAGAGGATTCAAGAAAAATCTCAAGATAGTAAAAAGTTGAATCGACTTTCGTTGAGTTGGCGAGAATTTTTTCAAATTTTTTTTTCACCTACTTGAGGTAAAAAAAACCCAAACCCAAACAAACCCAAACAAAAAAAAACAGATTCAATTATCGTAACTCCCTTTATGATTCCGGTCAAAGAAATGCATTAAAAAAATGTCTTTAAACGGGGTCCACCAGAAAAGGAAGGAAAAAAAGGCGAAAAATGGTCTTTTTCGAAAAAGTGTACTGACCGTAAAAAAAAATACTAAAAAATTTAAAAAAAAAAAACGAAATTACGGTGAATTCCTCCCCTTCAAAATGCCGTTCATTAAATTCATTTATGTCAACTATCGGCGAAATGGCATAAAAAATCGTTGCGGAACTTTTTTGAATTTTTTTCCGAAAACTTTTGGCCGGTAGTTTACATAGATTTAGCATACATTAACAATATGCAAATGTTGAAGATAGAAGATTAGTATGCACGCGCACAATACACTCAAACAAGATACAACCGATCGAAATTTAAAAAAAAAACGAAATAGAAAGTGCCTAAAGTTTAGTTCCGTCTCATAGTCGTGAGTAAATAGTTAGAATTTCGTCAAAATGAAAATTTCATTCCCACCCTATTGCATCGTGCTCCTAAATTATTATCGTCGTCTAAATATGGTCTTTTCTTTCTTCTTATATTCCCGTTTCTACAATGGACTATCTTATTAGTGAAAAAAAAAAACCCGCCATCTAATTCACGCGGATTCAGCGACAATTGGACTATCGGATTGTACATTAGGTTTTTTATTTTTAATCTTTTTTTCAGGTTATAACCGTTCAAAATTTCTTTATTCTACCACTCGAAATGAACTTGACAAAATTTTTACGTGACTATCGCGCTTTTCCGTATATTGGCATTTTCGAAAGAAAAACGAGAATTCTGTGCACGGAATTTTTTTACTAAAAACGACAAAATCGGATTTAAAAATGCATTAAATTATTAGTAGGATGAGTTTTCTCGTCGATAAAAGTACTCTCTCGTCAATAAATGTTTAAACCCAAGAGATCGTACAAAATGGATCTACGGTACAATAAAAAGTAATTGGGTTTTCATGAAAAACAAAGTGTCGAGCTCAATATTCATCATCGATACGTTTTGCGCGACAAATTTTCCAAATTCTTACAGAATATCCCGTGTCGCGTGTACATAATACGTGGATGATCGATCATATGTAAAACGCACTGCTCTCGGATGAATTTTCCGTGTTACGAGATACTTCGAGAGAAAAAACCAATTATAGCGGCATTTTGAGACTGTTCTTTTATTATTCTTTTAATTTTCAACCACAACAAGAATTCTTCACAGAAGAAAAAAAAAAGATAATTTTTTATAGTATTAATTGTGCGATCGATTTTCACAGACCCGCTATGACGACGAAGACGAGGACGAGGGTCCACAGCCCGATCCGATGTTCGAGCAAGGAGCTCCCATTCCGGTCCGACTGCACAACGAATTTCCACCTGAGCTGGCCTCCACACCCCTCGAAGATATCGATTCTTTCTACCACAATCAAACAGTAATTTGTCCAAAGTTCCTTCCTTCGATTCTTGACATTTGTTTAAATTTCATTCGTCAACAGTCACATCAACAGTCAATTATTATTGAATGCATTCAGATAATGCTCTTCATTGTGTGTCTTCAAACTCTCAGACGAATAGGGCACAATTTTGATATTTTTTTTTTCGAACGAACGATTCTTACATCGTTTTACAAAATATTATTATTTGCTTTGAAGAATTTTTATATCGAGTTCCATTAACATGGATTTATAAAAAAACAAATGGTTGAATTCCAAAAAAAAAAGTCCCAGCAGAGCAAACTCAAAGTACTCATTTTCATTTCGGTCAAATGTCACGCTTCAATTTTTTATAAATAATATTCCAAATGAATCGTGGTTTGAGTTTTCATGGTATTGAATTTTGCATCGTTGGAGTGCAACGATTTATTTTTCTTCTCAAGTTTCCAAATTCACTTCGACAGGCTTAAGCTAAAAAAATCACACGATCATTTTTTAAGTTCCTTATCTAGCGATCTGCAACACAAGTTTACAAAAAATAGAACTTTCAATAACAATAAAAATAAGGCTGTAAAAAAAAATCGTTGCGTTCCAACGATGCAAACTTCAAGTCCATTTTTTAAATGGCTATTAGGACTATAAAAAAAAACGCATAAAAAGTAGTTTCACGAAAATGCGTGCCTTGAGTTTTCCGTATAACTTTGTTCTCCGGGCGCTCAAAAGTACGAAGGATAATGGAAAAAAAAAGGTTTTTTTGTTTATCGCCTCGATGCGTTAATTCTGTAAATTTGTTTGTTGCCAGACGTTCGTGGTTATCAGCAAGGGGAAGGACATATACAGATTCTCTGCGACGGATGCAATGTGGATCCTCGATCCATTCAATCCAATACGACGTGTGGCGATCTATATTTTGGTTCATCCACTCTTTTCTGTGTTCATCATCACCACTATTTTGGTTAACTGCATCCTCATGATCATGCCCACCACGCCCACCGTCGAATCCACTGAGTACGTATCTTTACGAAAATCTTTAACAATCGCGAGACAACGCGCCGTACAAATTTGCTTGATCGAGTGGCCAAAAAAAAAAAACAGGTTTAAAAAAACCTGTTGCGCGTCAATTTAACATTTTTGGACAGCAATATAGAGCCAAAAAAAAAAAGGGGAAGACGTTCTCATAAATTTGCAACGTTGAGTTTAGAAGACTTTTTTCGTGTGACGAGGACTCACGATTATGTATGAAAGTTACACGATTAACGAAACGAGAAAAAAACATTTCAAAGAGCTCCTGATATACTCATATATTTATAATCTAGACAAGTATAATATTCTACGTGTTTATTAGGGTGGTCATTATTTGGTGTCAAAATTAATTTTACCCTTTCCGCCCCCTAAATCGGTTCGAAATACGTAAAAAGTAACGCTGTAATTTTTTCAGATTTTTAAAAAAATGTTTAACCCTTGACCACGGGGGTTGAAGTTTTCCATTAAAAATACATGGGGTTTTCCTGCGTTTGCAGTCACTATTTTACTGTGAGCCTAAATATGTTTGTAAAATCTTGAAATTTTCAGAAATTAGTTTACAAGCATGTTGCTCCATGGAAAAAATGTCCAAAACTTTCTCAAAATGTTGTATAACATCACCATAATAATTATAACTTTTTTTTATAATTTTTTTTTTAAACTTTGCTTCCTTGTTTTTTTATAAATGTATTTAAAATAGAATAATTTTCTAAACGAGTTACAAATTCTCAAGTATTGTCTCCTTTTTTGCGTCTGCATGATTTTTTCGATACTCTCTTGCAATTTGTAAAATGAACTATTTTTGTTGTTCGTTCCGTGTGAGGTGGAGGTTTTGGAAATTTTTTCCACGTAGCAACATGCTTGTAAACGAATTTCTGAAAATTTCAAGATTTTACAAACATATTTAGGCCCACAGTAAAATAGTGACTGCAAACGCAGGAAAAGCCCATGTATTTTAAATGGAAAACTTCAACCCCCGTGGTCAAGGGTTAAACATTTTTTTTTTAATCTGAAAAAATTACAGCGTTACTTTTTACGTATTTCGAACCGATTTAAGGGCCGGAAAGGGTAAAATTAATTTTGACCCCAAATAATGACCACCATGTTTATAGACGATACACAGTACATAAGTAGCACTGTGCGATCAATTATAATCTTGCGGTAAGTTTTTTATAAATATGTTTAGATGAATTAGTTGATAATTAGAAGAAAAGAAAGAAAACGTCGTGTTGTTGGAACGAAAAATAAAATGACAATTAGCCTTACGATAGAAATTGCCAACGTGATGTTTTTTTATCTGTGCATATTTGTCGAATACGAAGAGAAAAAACAGGCGGCCAAACACTATTCGCGTATAACCAAAAAGAAAAAAAAAAGAAAAAAAAAAGAAATAGCAATGTAATAAGGTTGTTTTTTCTTTTACTCTCGTAATATAAAGCTGAGTGGTTTATTTATGGTTTCAGAGTGATATTTACGGGCATCTACACATTTGAGTCCGCCGTTAAGGTGATGGCGAGGGGTTTCATTCTGCAGCCTTTTACCTATCTTAGAGATGCATGGAATTGGCTCGACTTCGTAGTTATAGCTTTAGCGTGAGTAGTTAAACATATTTCATTTTCTTTACTAACGATGATAATAATTATTATTGATTAACCTAGGGACATCTTTCTTTTTTTTTTTTTTTGTTTATCTCGATCTTCTCCCACTTGTTTTTTTTTTTTTTCGTCCCCGTCGAATCGATCACTTTATGCGATGTCGATCAATGATAAGCGAGTCCAGCGATCGTTCGAACTCGCGAATTCTTCGCGATTGTTCGTTTATGGTGTGAACGTTTTTTTTTTTCAACGAGGAAACGAATGTGAGATATCGCGTGTGTGTTCGTGCGATTGAGAAATGTGACGCGAGGGTAAATGTGACGTGAAGCATTTTTTTCTTTTTCTTCTCTTTTTTTCGTTAAAATAATAACGATCCCAATGGCAGATGCGATAATGCAGGAAACAACGTGTGCACGAAAAATTCAAATGTAATGAATATCAATTATTTTCTCGTTGTTACACGTTGAACATTAATTTTTTTTTTTTTTTTTTTTTTTTCAACGAACGAATGGTATTTCTTGTATTTGTCATTTTTAAACAATTATATATAAATCCACGCGCGCGCGTTTGTATACGCAATGTATACACATTTACGCACATATATTGGGAGTACAAATTAATTCGGTCCGTTTTTTTTTTTTTTGTGGTAAAAAATCTATTTATTTCAAAATAAAAGATACGAATAGATTAATCGAAGTATTGTCCATCGCTGGCTACTACTTTTTCCCACCTCTCAGGGCAATTTTCGAATTCCATCTCGACAAAAAAGTCTCGTCTTTTGAGGCGATCCAAGTTTTGAGGCAATTTTCGATTTCTGCGAAATAAGTGAAGCGGTGAACTGCTAAATCCTGCTGCATCCTTTGGAACAACCGGTAATCAGAAGGAGCAATGTCCGGAGAATTAGGGCGGGTGCGGTAAAATATCACATTTGAGCGTTTCCAAATATTTTGTTTACGACTTTTGCGACACGAGGCCGAGCGTTGTCATGCGGAAGAATAACTTTGTCACGTCTTTGCTCGTATTCCGGCCGTTTATCTCGTAACGCACGGCTCAAACGAATCAATTGTAGTCTATACCGATCGCCCGTAATGGAATCGTCAGGTTGTAGCAGCTCATTGGCTCATTTGGCTGTCCAGGGCGAGGCTTGTCTTAAACGCTGAACATCACCGTTCTTAAAGCGTCGAAACCATTCCCTACATGATTTATCAGTTGGAGCATCATCACCATAAACTTCAACAAGCATTCGATGCGCTTCAGCTGCACTTTTCTTCCAATTAAAGCAGAAACGTAAAACTTGCCGCAAATGCTGCTTAGTTGACACAAAATTTGACATATTCAACACAGTGAAAAAACAAGGTTTTTTAATGGAACTCAAAGCGATATAAACTGAATGTTATTGACAGATGTCTAACCTCTTTGAAACCACCGAAATCAGCTGTCACTATGAAACATTCGTAACAGCCAGAGCCATCTCTTCAAAACGGATCGAATTAATTTGTACTCCCATAAATATATATATATTTCATCGAATTTGCATGAGCAGTTAGAGAAGAGGATTCGCTGAATCGATCATTTATCGTTTCGCATGTGAATTTCACGTTATTACGTTGTTTCTTTCATTACCAAAAAAAAAAAAAAAACAAACCGAAATCATTGAAAAAAAGAACAGCGTCTTTTACAATAATATAGAAATCGTCACAACGAAATCCAAATGATCGTATAAATAACGCCAACCTTCATCAAATATAGATAGACGACATGTTTGATATATATATATATATATATATCGTTATAATATATATAGTCAAGGTGAAATTTAGGCTGTCGTAAAAGAAGAAAAAAACACATAGAAAACACAAATGACACCCCTATCGATCATTACAGAGTTCCACACAAACACACACACATATACCAAGCCATAGAAAACTGATTTTGGTAGAAATTTTTATTACCGTATACCCATAGATCATATAACTTATATAGTACATAATAAATATAGTACACGACCGAAAAAAAAAAAGCATCGCAAACAGAAACCTATTACAATTTGCCACGTACTATACAATTGATTTATAGACGAGTTATACATCATTAATATGATATATAATTGAACTTGGTATTGTCTGTAGATTAGTCAATTAATTGCGTAAATTTTGTTTAATAGTCAAACTAATTTGTACATATATATATATATATATATATATATATATATATATATATATATATATATATATATATATATATATATTACAAATTAAAAAATAGGTACTTCATTGATGATTATTTATTGATATATTCACGTAAAAATCTAAGATCTAAACTGTGCATGACCGATATAGACAGAGTTTATTACCTATGATGTCCTAAAGAGAGTTATTAAAAAAAAAAAAGCAAAAGAAATCAAGTAAAAAAGAAAAGTGCGTATAGAAGAAAAGATAAAGAGAAAAATGAAAATGAGATGCGGTATATCATGGGTAGTAGCAGTAAGTAATTTTCATTATTTGACAATTCTTCATACGTTTATGTATCATTTCGTAAAATATTCTTTTTACTTGAATCTCCTTTTTATTTTTCAATATCTTTATAAAACGTTTTGTTTTTTGTTTTTTCGTTTTTTTTTTTTTTTTATGTTTTTGTATCACTGTAATGTGTGTGACGTTCGGGTGTATTGCAGTTATGTGACGATGGGCATAGATCTAGGCAACCTTGCCGCTCTCAGGACATTTCGAGTCCTCCGAGCCTTGAAGACTGTCGCTATTGTACCAGGTATGCTTAGTCAATAGAATTGTGGTAGACCGATAATAAATTGCATAGCGATATAGAGAATATAATTTCATAAATATATACATATATATTTAGCATATAAATATATATGTATATGTAAACACACATATATATATATAATATATTTATATATGTGTATGATTTTTTTTTACATATAAAACGTACATGGATCTAGCCTATAACGCAACGTATATAACACTTTTTTTTTTCTTATTGCGTTCCTCTTCTTTGGCTTGAGTACATATAGTGAGAGAAAAAAAGAGAGAGAGAGAGGAGAGAGAGAGAGAGAGAGAGAGAGAGAGAGGAAAAACATTTGATAAAGGGAGGGAAAAAAAAAAAAAAACACGGCACAATTTTTCGTCATTCCCGAAATTCGTTTTTATAATATTTCTTTGCTTATTCTGTCCCGTTCTTCAGGTCTCAAAACCATTGTCGGCGCTGTGATAGAGTCAGTAAAAAACCTGCGCGATGTGATAATCCTAACAATGTTCTCCCTATCCGTCTTTGCGTTAATGGGACTCCAAATTTATATGGGAGTGTTGACGCAAAAGTGTATAAAAAACTTTCCGGAAGACGGCTCGTGGGGCAATCTAACCGCTGAGAGCTGGGACCGATTCAACAAGAACGAAAGTGAGTATTTCGTTTCATTTCGAGCGAGAAAAATAAAAGGAGAAAACGAGAGACCCCACTACCCCCAAAAGAAAACTTTCCTGAGAGGAAAGAAAAATTACTCAATTTTTCAAAACTAATTCCACGTTACAGATGATTTTTTTGCAAAATTCATCTGTAATGTGGAGATTCGAAACGTTGAAAGACGAAGTATTGGCGTCGTCCGATGCTCACGGTTTATAAGATAAATAAATATTTATTACAAAAAAAAAAAAAAAAGAAGATATTCGTAAACGACTAATGCATCGAACTGCCCTTGATTTGCAGCAAACTGGTACGTCGATGACGCTGGGAACATGCCATTGTGTGGAAACTCATCCGGGGCTGGGTAAATAAAATTCCATTATATTAATTTTCAACGAATTATCAACGAACGACTTTTCAATGAAAAAAAAAAAAAAAAAAAAAAAAAAAAATTCTCATTAGTATGTGCGAACCGGGATACACGTGTCTGCAAGGATACGGCGACAATCCAAATTACGGCTACACGAGTTTCGATACTTTCGGCTGGGCGTTGCTGTCGGCATTTCGTTTGATGACTCAGGACTATTGGGAAAATTTGTATCAATTGGTACTGAGATCGGCCGGGCCTTGGCACATGCTTTTCTTCATAGTCATCATATTCCTCGGATCTTTCTATCTCGTCAACTTGATCCTCGCCATTGTCGCTATGTCGTACGACGAATTGCAGAAAAAGGCGGAGGAGGAAGAGGCAGCTGAGGAGGAGGCCATAAGGGTCAGTATTATAATTTTATCGTTCTAATGTTTTCATTGAACGTAATCGTAAAAATTGAATTAAATTGATATCGCAAATCGAGTGGCCGTTGACGAGAGTTACGTGAATTTCGAAGCCAAAAAAAAAAAAAAAAACTTTGGGAGAATATTCTAGACATATTGTCTGGATAATAAAATATTTGAAAAAAAAAAAAAAAAGATTTTTTGAAATATTCAAACACCACGTAACGCCTTGAAGGAAACGAGACACAGAAAATGATGTCCTCACGATTGTCGACGAAACGATAATAATTGACGTTTGATGATTGTCAGGAAGCCGAGGAGGCAGCGTTGGCGAAGGAAAAAAAGATCGCGGCACAAGCAGCGGCTAGCGAAGCAGCTGCCGCGGCAGCGGCGGCCGATCAAATTGTCAAATCACCCTCGGCCTTTTCGTGTCACAGTTACGAGCTTTTCGTTGGCCAGGAAAAAGGCAACGACGACAACAACAAGGAACGCATGAGCATCAGATCCATCGAGTCTGTCAGCGAGCTCAGAATTAAGCCGATAAACAACAATCACAGCAACGCCGCGAATAAAGTTCGCAAAGTCAGTGCTGTAAGTTCTCACCTGCCTGAAACCTTTCTCGTTCTTCCCTGTCTTTACCCTGTCCATTTTTTTTTTTTTTTTAATCTACAAACCTTCATCTATATATTAGCTTCAACTGATGCGGCAAGACAAAAAATGCAAAAATAAAGAGAGAACGATTATAAAAACAATCAGATGCGAATATTGCGATTGTTCGAATAAAGAAAAAAAAAAAAAAAAAAAAAAACATCGAACAAACGTGAACATTTCTAACGACACGGCTGCTTTGCTCTCGAGATATTATACGATTATGTGTTTGCTGCGTTAGACGGAGAAGGTCGTACCTCTCGGTAATCGCGTTCTTCGTTGTCATTTATTATTATTAATTCGTTGCAAAATATCTTCGAGACACGCGTTTGAAAAAAGATTTGCCTGACGTTCGGGACACGATGTGTATGTGGCATTCATGAGCGAGCGACTCATTTGCAAAAGAACAAACGAAAAATATATCCCTATGCGAGTAACCGAGAGGTTTCCATCTTCATCTGTAAAACGGATGTTTTTTTTTTTTTAACATTGCGAATCGTATCTCTCGTTGATCCGCGTTAATGCGTACGGGCAAGCAGCAACCACTTGACTCATCATCCACTTGTCAATGGATCGCACGCGCTTTCTTCTCTTGGAATCTCGAATAATTATTATTATTATTTCATCGCTGATGCTACAAAATAGCCATTTAAATTTTGTCACAATCATTTTTGGCCCTCGGTATTCGTCAAATTATATTTTTTTTCCGTAGAAAAAAAAAAAGTCAAATTGGCATTATTCATCGCTATATAACTTTGCACAATTCTCATATATTTTTAGTGCCTTTTTCTTTAATTTCGGAAACGTCATCTATTCAATCGAAAATTCTCAAACCTGATTTGACTCGGTGTGTACGGTTATTGCAATGGATGATGTGTCGTGGTTGTCATTTTTAATATTTTGCATGATTTTGTACGTCGATGTTTAATTTTTCAATCTTACAAACGCGGCCATGTTTTTTTTTTTTCAAGTTCATCGTAAGGGATGAAACACGAGTGCTTCATTATTTTCACAAATACATTTACGATACCATTGTCAGTTTTTGTTTTTTTTTCTTTGCATTTGGTTGCACGTAAATTCGAATCGCGTATTCTGCTACCTAACAACAACAGCAACAACAACAAAAGTGTGTTGCGAGTTAAAATAAGGCTAACGCATTATGGAATGTCGTGTGCAAGATAAGTGTTGGAAAATAAGTTTATTGATAATGAGAATGTCGTTTATATCGCATAATTGTATATCTATATACACACGTGTATGTATAAGAGGCCTTAAAGAAAACTTTTGATGTATTCTTGAATATTTATCCTCGGCTAATTTGCCTATCTCGATGTGCCCGAGTAGATCTCTTGTTTATGTTTTTTTTTTTATAATTTTTTTATTCAAAAGCTTTTACCTCGACTACTGCACGTACAAGCTAAAACTTGTCTCGATACAATTGTTTTTTATTTTTCCCTTTTCTCTCCTGTCGTCGGTAGGTTTGTTCCTCGATAACGGTAAAGACTTTTTGCAGGTGGTACTTGTACTTTTTGTCATTCATGAACAAGTGTGTGTGGATCTTTCATTCGTTTGTTTATACCACCGCAAGTCCATGTACAGTAAATGCAAACATTGCGATACAGTTGATAATTGCAAATGACGTAGATTGTGTACAAAAGAGGAGTGTTGAACAAAAGATCAGAGAAAAAAAAAATTATTATTTCCTAGTCGCGTTGAATTCTGGTGAAATGAGAAAAGCTTCACTCGCCAATCAAAGGTCGTAAAGCAGGGCACAGCCGCAACGCGAATTCTTTCATTCGTTATTTAACGCAACGAAGAACAGCAAAAAAAGAAGAAAAAAAAAAAGAAAAAACGAAAAATTAAAACTAGAGTCCTTGTTCCTTGCATGTGGGAGACGATCTGCATACGAAGGTCTACACGCTCGTGTGAATAAAGCGACTATCGCTTATCATATTTCAGTAAACTTATACGTATTATATATAACCTATATACTATTGTTATTATTGTTATTATGTTGAGAGTATCCTTGCTATGAGCGATATGTGTATTTCCAAGTTATTGAAGAATTGAGCTAATGAGTCGTGGTATGCGAAGGATTCGACGCCAACTTTATCTGTGTTTCATACTTTCCCTCGCACCCTACGTTTCTTCGTTTTTTTTTTTTTTTTTTTTAATCGTACGTTACCATCCGTAAAATAAAAAAACCTTGCTTTTCGAAATCTTTTCCACCGACCAGTCAACCATTTTTTTTTCGTTTCAAAAGAATTGTTTCAAAAGAATTGTAAACGAAAAAACCAAATGAGCAAATATTTCGGTTGGGATGAATTTCAAGACTTTGTACGCAGTTTTCTTTTTCACTCAATATACATGAGGGTGTTTATAATCTAAAAAAAAAACGATTTTCCAAGACGCAAAACTCCAAAGTGGAAAACTAAAGGCATTATCAAAGAGCGAACTGATGTGTTTGTTGGTCGAGTTAAAAACGTTTAAACGGAGATTGGACGACTTTCCCAACGGGGGGGAATTCCCAAAGGCTCTCTCTCTCTCTCTCTCTCTCTCTCTCTCTCTCTCTCTCTCTCTCTTTCTCTTTCTCTCTCCTAGACTTTTACTCCGATTGACTTAAAACTTTGGGAGAATATTCTAGACATATTGTACTATTAGATAATAAAATGAAGAAAAAAGGATTTTTTGAAATTTTCAAACCCACCTAAACCCTTAAAAGGAAGAACCAAGTGGGTTTCGTAGCGAGAGAAAAAGTATCAAAATGTTTTTTTTTTATCCAATCGAGGGTGAGAAACGAACACAGGTCAAGCTCGTGTAGAATTCGTCACATAATTATACATAGTATATATAGATATATATTTTCTACACACAAACAAAAACACGCAAACACTGCATAAACATGAAAAAAAAAAAAAAAAAAAAAAACTAGACAATGTATACGAAACTCTATACTATATAAATGTGCTTCTGCAAGTTCGTGTCTCCTTGGTGTAAAAAAAAAAAAAAAAAAAAAACCTAATAGCTCTCACTTTACGACCGTTTGGTAGGAGATACCTTTTCTTGTTTTTTTTTTTTCTTAAGGTCTCTCGCGCCCCTAATGGCCAGTTAACTAATACCTACTGGGAAAGTCTGAGGAAGGTACGTGATATGGGCTGCGTCAGCTCCAACTGTACGTACTTCTTAAATATAGGCAAAGAAAAAAAAGAAAAATCAAAACATCAACGAATGTATTCAATCTCATCGTATCCGAAGATACGAAAGAAAAAAAAATTAATGAACGTTTTTTTTGTCAAATAGATTTTATTTCGTAGCTCCATACTGTACAGAACGAAGCGGAGGAAGGAGGGACAAAGTTCATGTAAAAATACTCGCTGTACTTTTGAAGTATTTGTTTTGAAAAAGAAACTCGTGCGATATCGTATATTTATATATATATATATATAATATCCGGTTGAGAATTCGCCAATTATTTTTTATTTCTTTATCCCCTTACGATTAATCGCGAATATTTGTTTCACGACACATTTTACATGACGCACACTGAAAAAAAAAAAAAATCACTTATTCCAATCTCCATGTTCGTGCGGTCCTTTAGTAATAGACGACAAAAAAAAAAAAGAAATTTTCGTCGCGGTCCTTTAGTAATAGACGACAAAAAAAAAAAAAAAAGAAATTTTCGTCGTTGAATAACGTCCGAGGGAACGAATGAAGGTAAAGAAATTTTCGCGTGCTTTCGGATAAAAGATAACTGTCTATTGTTCTAAATTTTGGGGTATCTTTTTGTTGGTACTTCCATCTTGAAAATGACGAATTGTATGCACGATTTAAAAATCGCAATTATTCCAAAATAATAAAGAAAATACATTTTCTACGCGCGACTCAAACGTAGACACGCAATTTTATGTTTCAAAGGTACGCGATCTATCACTGCAGGGAGATTATCCGTTTCCTTTTTTTTTTTTTCTTTTTTTTTTAATCCTCTCACGCGAAGATAACTAATAATTTTCGTTCGAAATATAGAAAGAAAATGATCGCAATAGAGAATAAGAACACGGATAAAGGACTTGATGAATTTACGTTTGAATTTCGTGTATGTGTGTGTGTGTCGCGATTGAGACAAGTGAATAATATTTCATTACGAAAAAAAAAAAAAAAAATTGTTCATTTTCAGACGAGCCTTAGTCTACCGGGCTCTCCGTTCAATCTGAGGAGGAGCAGTCGCGGAAGTCATCAGTTCACGATACGCAACGGACGTGGTAGATTCGTCGGTCAACCGGGTGGCGATCGTAAGCCACTCGTACTATCGACATTCCTCGATGCTCAAGAACATTTGCCATACGCCGACGATTCGAACGCCGTAACACCAATGTCCGAGGAAAATGGAACGATCGTTGTGCCGGTTCATTGGGCGAGTCTTGGCTCCCGTCACTCATCCTACACGTCACACGCGTCGAGATTGTCGTACACGTCGCACGTGGATTTGCTCGGTAGTCTCGGTAATGCCGGTAAACCGATGACCAAAGAGAGCAAACTTCGAAGCAGATCGGCAAGACCACCGTCCGCAAACGGCCACACGACGGATTCGACGCAAAAACATCTTCACGTAACTAAAAAAAAATTCTATTTCAATTAAAATCTTTTTTTTTAACTCAAAACGAAACTATTGCTACGAAAAAAAAATATTATCGAGCCAAGTACGTATTTTAAGCTTTTAAAAAAATACATTTCTCCTGTAGAGTAGGGAGAAGCATGTTTAGCAAGTTTGGAATTATCGCCCTATCATTAACAGTCTGCCGTATAAAAAACAAAATTACTTTGGTTTCATTTTTTTTTTTTCAAGAGGAAATTTATCTGTGGGAAAAAAAAGTTTGTAGACGAAATTCATTTTATTCTTATTGTTTCTCAGCGTTGGGCAAAGAGTTTCATGAAAAAAAAAAAAAAAATCAGACGTATGCAACATGATATGGTACAATGCAGTAATGAAGCAAAAGTTGCTTGTTAAGGAGGTTGCTCAGCCCGCGTGCGGTGCTCAGTTTTCCCGATATTTCGATCGCCCAACTTATCCGACTGCTCAACACGCAACTCCCTACGTGAATTTATTTCACGCGCGAGCAATCCAGCACGTAGAAGAATTATTTTCGACCAAAAATAAACAAATCTTGCCTCGATGGACACAATCTAAAAAAAAAAATCGCACAATGTTTCATCTTCGATTAAAGAAGTTTTGTCAATTTCAAGGACGCTGAAATGGAAGATCCCTTGAGCAAGACGAAGCAACAGGACAACCCTTTTATAGAGCCTTCGCAACAACACGCGGTGGACATGAAAGGTCATTGTAATTCTGTGCCGTATGCCAATAAAAAAAAAAAAAAAAAAGGATCATTTATCATTAGAAATAAAAACGAATTCGACCTGAACCTTGTTGCAGATGTGATGGTGCTGAACGACATAATCAAGCAGGCCGCTGGTCGGCAGAGCAGAGCTTCGGATCAAGGAGGTAATATATCACTTAGAAATTTGACGATTTTTTCGCGAAAATGATTGATCGCTTCGCTACACTTGTTCGTATGCGAACAAAGAACAAATCTACGACGCTCGTTATGTCCTCGTTGTCACAAAGAATTAATGAGAATTCGTATTTTATACGAACTTTGATACACACACGTTGATCTGTATTTTTTTTTTTTTCTATATCTTTTGCTATTTTTTTCAACTTTCTATTTCAAATAACTTCGTGGAATGACATTCGATTGTCAACAAAATAAAAAAAAAAAAAAAAAAGAAACCCGTTATAAATCGTCTCCCACTTTTCTCACTGAAGACACGAGTTTTCGAAGCTTGCTCATGCTGTACAAAAAATGCCTGCGGTTATTATTATCGTTCTCGTCATTATTATTGCTATCGTTATTATATTTACTGTTTTATTAGAGCGAGTGGTGTGAAACAAAATAAGATTACAAGTAATCGGTGAAAAATATGCTCGGAACGTGAAACGTGTTGTATTTATTTTTTCTTTTTTTTTTCTTCAATTCTATAATGTGACTACGTAGGAGGATTTTTATGTGTGTGTATAAGTTGAAAAATCGACATTTAATTGGTGAACGTAGCTTGATGGATGTTTTTTTTTTGGGGAAACAGAGTTTTTTTTTCTGTACAATGTTGCGAAATACGAGATAAAAATAATTTCGAATTATCCTTTTCTTTTCTGTTTATGTAACGAAAAACAAAAAAAAAACGCATGCGCGTGTCTGCATATGTTTGAACAGGTTTGTGAAACGCACGCGATCCTGTTTTTTTTTTCCACTTTGGTTCTTTCCGTTCCCAATTGAAAGTTCCCTTTTTTTTGTTGTTGTTTTCAGTTGGACAAGAGACCACGCATGCTCCGCACCGATTGTCACGTAGCCGTAGTTTTAGTTTTGTCTGCAAGCACGCATGAAGCACGCACAGATGCGTTAACTGCTTGGAGCTGGCTCTTTGCGATTCTTTCAATTTTTACATTCTCAATGAAGCATGCAAAAGTACAAAAAAAAAACAAGTGCTTCTGCTTTTCCATGTAATTGCCATTTTTGTTGGCCTTCCAGGCTGCATTTTCATTGTCACGAATTCTTCAATGCAACCGTGAGAAAAATGCTTGATGATGAGTTTATTAAGAGAAGAAAAAAAAATGAATTATTTGCTTTGATGAAGAAAAAAAATTGGGTTTTGCAGATTTAAAAAAAAAATGGCAATAGTCGATTTTGCACATTCCAGGCATCGGCGAACGACACACTCAATTTTACACAACCAAATCAATCAGCTATAATTTTTTTTCTCCCAATTTGTTCACGATTTAGAGCCATCCGTATACACTTTTATAAATAATAATAATAAACTTATAAATTACCGTAGTAAAAAAAAAACGCAACAATTCGAGTGTTCAATTCGGACGGTTTTCATTAACGTTTGAAGGTTTAGAAAAAGTAAAAATATATGATCGTTTAAGATCGATTGACAAAAAGTTGCTGCACAATGTTCGATCGTTGACGTCTTTGCCTCAGTAAGCACGACGCGTAAACACTTCAAACTTTCGGCACGCCATACGCTCGTTGATCATAAAACAAAAATTGCAATAGCGTAGAAATAACGAGAATAATTTATTCACCCTTACAGCACATTTGCTTATCTTCGCACCCTTATGCGCGATATATTTTTTTTTTGTCTTCGTGAAATCGTTTATTGAACGACTTTCACTTTGCGGTGCAAGAAAAGAAAAAAAAAAGCGTAGAAGCCAGTTTTTTCTTTATTCTAATGAACTTTTTTATTTCGTTGTTGTTACTCGACAGTTGAATATCAAAATATTTAATGCAAAATTGCACTGCCCCGCTTCCCAACGAAAATATCAAATGCGCACCGGCGACAATTGCTACAAGCCAATAATTAAAATGTAATATTCCTCCGCCATCCATTCAACTTTATACTTTTGCGCGTTTTGAAACTTCAATGAAAGACGAAAAAAAAAGGTATATGGTACTTTTTAGAAAGAAACAAAAAAAAAACTCTTTCCCCAAAAAAGAGTGGTGCCAAACAAGCTTTACTAACACATAGTACAGTTTCGACCTATTACTTTGCAACAGACGACGATGAAGAGGGCCCAACATTCAAGGAGAAATTGTTGTCCGTTATTCTACGAGGAATCGATCTTTTTTGCGTCTGGGATTGTTGTTGGGTGTGGCTTAAGTTTCAAGAGTGGGTCGCCCTCATTGTTTTCGATCCGTTCGTCGAGCTTTTCATCACGCTCTGCATCGTTGTCAACACGTTGTTTATGGCACTCGATCATCACGATATGAACCCGGACATGGATAAAGTACTCAAATCCGGCAATTACGTGAGTATATTCGTGACGATTTTCAATCTAATCGTTTCAACTTCAGGTTAGAATATTAAAATCACTTTCCCTAAAACGGTCATGTACCCGAGCAGAAATTTGTTCAGGGTGAAATCCGGACCGTATCAGGCTGCCACAATAGCAAATCCGGGCCGGGTCGGGCAAATTTAGTCCGGCCCTGATCAGGGATGTAACGCTTTTGCAAATTCAGGTCCGGATCAGGCACCTTATCAGGCTCTGATCAGGCGCTTTATCAGGCCCGGATCAGGCACCTTACCAGGCTCGGATTAGGCACTATATCTGGCTCGGATCAAGCAACTTATCTGGCCCGGATCAGGTGCCTCATCCAGCCTGAGACATGCGTGTCATCTGGCTCAATCATTTGATTAGTTTTTTTGTTTAAAAATAGATCAACATTTATTAAATTATTATTGCAGTTACGCGTTATCAAGTTTACTAACGTTATTAAAAATATGAAACATATGAAAACATTTTTTTAAAGTTTATGTTTTTATTTTACTTGACTTGATCGTTTAGTTTTTGTTCCGGTTTTGGGCGATGACCGTCCCAATCTTTCCGGCCCAATCTGTCCGGCGCAAATCATGCGTGCCTGATCAGGGCGTCTTATTGATACCTGATAAGGCTTCTATCCGGCGCAAATCAGGCGTGCCTGATGAGGGCGCCTTATTGATCCCTGCTCAGGCCCCTGTCTCGTGCAAATCAGGCGTGCCTGATCAGGGCGCCTTATTGATCCCTGCTCAGGCCCCTGTCTGGTGCAAATCAGGCGTACCTGATCAGGACGCCTTATTGATCCCTGATCCGGCCCTGATGGATCCTCAGGCAGCCTGATTAGATTTCTGCTCGGGTACATTTTTTTTATCATTCGTGCATAAAAAAGTTTCAAGCTCGTCCCGTAGCGACGAATAAAAAAAAAAACAACTCGATGATTCAAAGATCTCGCCGATTTTCTCTATTTTTTTAATAGAGAAAAGCATTTCCCTTTTTTTTTTTAATATATATAAATTCTCGTGATAATCAGGATAACTCATGATAGGTTTATCTGAAATTTAAAAAACGAAAATTTTCCACAGTTTTTTACTGCAACCTTCGCCATCGAAGCGGGCATGAAACTCATGGCTATGAGTCCAAAGTATTACTTTCAAGAGGGATGGAATATATTTGATTTTATAATCGTTGCACTGTCGTTGCTGGAGGTGGGTCTCGACGGTGTACAAGGATTATCCGTGTTGCGTTCCTTCAGATTGGTGAGTCAAGCGTGTCACAAAGAATATATTTCCCATGAAAATATGAAAAATCGCATTTAAACTGTCCGTTGTTCTTTTTGTCTACAGTTGAGAGTCTTCAAATTGGCAAAGTCGTGGCCAACGTTGAATTTATTGATATCAATAATGGGTAGAACAGTGGGAGCTCTTGGCAACTTGACCTTCGTACTGTGCATCATAATATTCATATTTGCCGTGATGGGTATGCAGCTGTTTGGTAAAAATTACACGGACAACGTTGATCGTTTTCCGGGCGGTGAATTGCCCCGATGGAACTTTACCGACTTCATGCACTCGTTTATGATTGTATTTCGCGTATTGTGCGGCGAATGGATCGAATCAATGTGGGACTGTATGCACGTCGGTGACGTATCCTGCATACCGTTCTTCTTGGCTACCGTCGTCATTGGTAACTTGGTTGTACGTATACAAAATTCATCAATGATTCTTGTTCTTTGCCCCAAAAAAAAAAAAAACAAAAGCAACGTTTCGATTCAATATACCATATTTTCCCTAACATTGTCGATTGTACACACGAAGAAGTTTTTGGGTTTGAGAGGCTTAACTTTTCCAAACAGACAAATTGTCTTTTTTTACAAGACAAACGTCCTCTTGACGGAAGTTGAAAAAAAAAAAAACAGAAGGATTTATACTTACCGTTGAATCAACGACTCACGAACAGGTACTCAATCTCTTCTTGGCCTTGCTCTTGAGCAATTTCGGCTCGTCAAACTTATCAGCACCAACCGCCGACAACGATACCAACAAAATAACCGATGCAATCGACCGGATATCACGTTTCATAGCATGGGTGAAACGTAACGGTGTCGAAGTTGCGAAATTCATGAGAGCCAAACTCACCAACCAGATATCCGATCAGGCGCCAGGTGAGGGACCGTCCAACAGTTGGAAAGAAGGTTTATATCCAATCAGATCGCTTGCTGTGTGCGCTGTGTAGTTTGTCTTTACGCTCTTATATCATTTCGTCGTGCTTACCATTTTTTTTTTTCTTCGTCCGTACAAAAATTGTTTTACATTTTTCATTTCGGAAGTCGTTGCCACATTGATTCGCTGCCACTTGTGCCATTGACGAGACTAAAAATTTCATTTTTGTTATCTCGTCGAATTTTCGTCACGATATTTCCTGCTCCATCGTTCTCGTGGGAAAGACAGATTTTTATTTTCCACTTTCAATCGCAAATAAAATTTTTATATATATATCAAACCATCTTTGAATATCGATTTTTTTTCTAATAATTGGAGAGTTCCAATGCGTACAAAAAAGATTTCAACGTAATTCTTTCCGTCTAATTTTTTTTTCTTGAGTAATCAATTTGCGAAGCGATAGACGTCTCGATAAAAACAATTGTTGAAGAGATACATTTTATTTTGTACTAATCAAGTGTGTGCAAATGACGCCAGATAAAAAGTTGATTTTTTTCGTGCCTTCTCTCTTTTTTTTTTTTTTCTTTTCCGTTGCACTAGCTTCTGTGTAACTTTTGTTGTTTTCAACGATTCTTTCGTACTTGATCGCAATTGAATGAGCATTGAATGATATGCTAAATATACATTGATGAAAACTCCATCGCGCCTGATATACGATCAATTACACACGGAGGCAGAATTTATGAGGATCTTTACGACGATGGATTTGTTTGGGTTGGTCCTCTATAAAAATTGCTTCGTTCGTTAGACGTTCCCTCTGATTCGGATATCCAATACATTTGTTTTTCCGTAACTTTCAGCATTCGCTTCTTAACGAATCACGACATGTGAGAAAAAAAAAAAACATCTTTCGAACGTATTTAAAAAAAAAAAGGACTCAAAGCGTGCGCGAACGTGTAATCTCACCAAACACGCATGCAATTTCGCGCACAAAACTCTCATAAGCACCTATACGAATTATCCATCGCGAGCAATTTGACAAATGTAAAAGAAAAAAAAAATGGTAAAGATTCCTATCGATACTGCCTCAAGTGCATGGGTATAAATATTTCGTTTTCTGTTTTTTTTTTTTTCTCTCTGTTCCATTGATCCTCGATTGTCGAGAAAACGCTGGCATCGAGATTTCGAAATATATGCCAAACTTAACGAGCTTCCTTTGTGCAGAAATTTCCGTTTCACAATGTAAAAAAGACAAAACAAAAAGTTTCTAATAGATAAATTTCCTTAAATATCTTTATATTCAAAGAAATAAAAAATTTACGTATTTTTATAGATTTTTTAGAAGAATTTTCACGAAAAAAAAAAAAAAAATACAGATGACGAAAGATTTTTGCTAGGTTGAATGGGTTAGAGATAATGTGTAAATGCGCAGATGGAATAGACCGCGACGGGGATCGAGATCTTGCAGATGGCGAATTGGACGGATACCGGGACAAAAAGAGCGCCAAAGAGTTCAACAATCAATTGGAAGTTGCGATCGGTGATGGCATGGAATTTACCATTCATGGTAATGATCATATGTTAAATTTTTTTCACTATTTCTGTTTTTTTTTTTTTTTTTTTTTTTTTCTTCTCATTTCACAATCGTAGAATTTACACAATTATCGTCGACTCTATGCTCTCGCATTGTTATACTTTAACGAAGGAGATCTGAGAAACAAATTGAAAAAGGAGAGGCTCAGCATGAACAACACAAAGGCCATTGGAAATTCTATAAATCATCGGGACTACGGACTCGATCGTGATTACATCAATCATCATGACGAAGATACGATAAGGTTCGTTTTTTTTTATCCACTTTATTCTCGCCTTTACCGGAAGAGCAAAATTATATATTAAAAGAAAAAAGAAACAATGACGTATTTTTACAAAATAATTGCTATAAAACTAAATAACATTAGAATATGATATTATATCGATTTACAAATTCCACGAGCAATTGTTACATCGCGAAAGAAATGTTTCTTCGTTCTTACGCTTTCCATGGAGCTAAAACTTTTCCCAAATTCATTTCGTACAGTAACAAATCTTATGGAAGTCACAAAAATCGTCCCTTCAAAGACGAGAGCCACAAAGGAAGCATGGACTCGTTGGACGATGGAGAAGAGAAGAAAGACGCGAGCAAAGAAGATCTCGATCAAGATGGTTCGTGTACAGCCTGTAGGGGAGAGTGGGGCACAATGTGTCACGGGGCACAGTGAGCCACATGCCTCATCTCAGAGACTCGTAGCTCGTAAATTCCGAAATTTTATGCGTTGGACCGCATTTTTTATTGCGTCAAGCCTAAAAGAAAGTCGACAGCCGCTCGCAAAGGATTATTAAAAGTACAAAATTAATTTGAGCGTCGAAAAAAAAAAAAATTCGCTTGCCGAAAAAACGTCAAATATTTTGTGGCAATTGTGTGGAGTACAGTGTGTCCCACCCGTGGGGCACAATGAGCCAATGCGCAAATTTTTATCGAAGCTTTATTGTACGCCCAAAGGTCTATAAAATCGACTATGACCCTTTTTTTTTTTTCTAATCAGACTACTTTGGTAAGAGTAAAAATTCGGGAGAAAAAAAATTGACACACTGTGCCCCATCTTCCCCTACATTTTTCATCAACGCTTCAACATTTATTGTTATTTTGTAGGATATAAAATTAGTTATAATCATTTCTGATTTATCGACATATTTTTCTTCGTATACTTTTATTGTTCTCCTTTTTTCGCAATGGTTGCGATGAAGAAAAAAAATAGAGTTTACTATGAAACTTTGTTGGAATAAGGCCGCAAAAAGTTGAAAATTTATTCAGAAAAAAATGTTCGCATATTCTTTTCTTATTGTGTGTATGAAGATTTGGAAGAAGACGGCGAAGAGGGCGAGGACGACATTGACGGTGACGTGATGCCTGCCGATGGTGAAATAATCGACGGTGAATATCCAGCTGATTGTTGTCCCGACCATTGTTACAAGAAATTTCCATTCTTGGCCGGCGACGACGACGCGCCGTTCTGGCAAGGCTGGGCAAATCTACGGCTGAAGACTTTTCAACTTATCGAGAACAAGTATTTCGAGACAGCTGTCATCACGATGATATTGCTCAGCAGTATGGCGCTCGTAAGTTCAATCTTTCCAAACGTTTCACTATCATTTATCATCCCTAATTTTCCCTAATTAGTTATTTCTGTTTGGCTGAACAAACCAATGCATCGAGACTCAAAAAAAAATCCACTGAGCTCGGATAAACATGATTATTGTCGTCGTCCAAAATATTTTTCTTCGTCTCAATTCCTTTTCCACGTGATCTAGTCACGAGAAAAAAATCTCCCTGTTTTTTTTTTTTGTTCTTTTCTCAGGCTCTCGAGGACGTTCATCTTCAACAGAGGCCTATACTACAGGACATATTGTACTATATGGATCGAATATTCACAGTCATCTTCTTCCTCGAGATGTTAATAAAGTGGCTGGCTCTCGGATTCGCGAAATACTTCACGAACGCCTGGTGCTGGCTCGACTTCATCATCGTCATGGTGAGAGATATATCAACACCGAATAAACTTTATTATCCAGGGTGTCTGTCGACCTGAAAAGTCATGAAATTACACTCGACCCTGAAAAAGTCATGAAACGTCATGAAAAATTACCAGTCTACCTGATTTTTTTTTAATTTTTATTATCTCTGCAGCGCTCATTGTCGTGGCCGATTTTGTGTATTTATCCAAAATAATGTCAAACTTTTGCGGTTTTGCGACAGTCTACGGTATTAGAAGAAAAAGAAAAAAATATGATTCGTTATCTCAACGAAGTTTTTCTTTGTTATTCGTGTAAAGCGACTTGATGATATTACTCAAAGTTTCCTAAATGTATGTAATATTTTTCCACATGTTCCCAAAATATATTTCTTTTGCAGCAAACTTTAAATGATGTTTGTCACACATTTTTGACTACACATTGGAATTGTACATTTTGGTGACTTTTATTGCCATACGGAACACATCTGTGTCACAGAACAGAATATAAATATAAAAATTTCGAAAATTAGTCGCGATAAAGAATTATAAAATCATACTTTTATACCAGAAAGTCAAAAGTCATGAAAAAAAAAAAATCCCAATTCGTTGCCTCCAAAAATTCTTAAATGTCATGAAATTTCAGTTCTTGTCAAAATTCGACACCCTTGTTACCAGTCCAACGATAAAAGCCACAATCGCGATACCGCAAATAATATCGATATACGCGTAATCGTATAAAATTGCGCACCAGCAGGATGGTTTCTAGTCATCCTTAAAAAATCATCAATAGCTATATGTATACGAAGCCCTGTAATATTTCTATATCAATAATCTATTGTGTAACTCTACATTTTTGTTCTTACTTCTGAGCTATCGATTTTTCAGCGAGTCAACGAAATCAAGCAGATTGCATTTATTCATCTAGAAGATCGTTTTATTTTTATTACTATCCTCCGCACCTCTCTCTCTCTCTCTCTCACTATCTATCTCTCTCTCTCTCTCTCTCTCTCTCTCTCACTCTCTCTCTCGGTTTCTCTATCTTCACGACGAATAACGTCGTCTTTGACGAAGCTCTACGAATGGCGCACAGAAGCTTCCAGTGGAATTCATTTGTAACAATATTTTTCGTTTGAAAATGAGCAAAGACGACAAAAAAAAAAAAAAGAGTAGACAAAGCCGAAAATATGTAAAAAGCGCAAAGCTACGCAATGCCGATGTTTCGCGAGACATATTTGTTTTTTTTTTTTTCCAATAGGAATATATTTTGGTCACAACTATAATTTGAGTTAATGACGATATAGCTATCGCTGATCAACTTGGGAGCGATCTGGGCCGGTGCTGCGGACATTCCGGCTTTCCGTTCGATGAGAACTTTGCGGGCTTTGAGGCCCTTACGAGCTGTGTCACGGTGGGAGGGCATGAGAGTAAGTCATCGGTCGAAAAAAAAAAAAAGCAGGATTTCACGATATCCACTTAAAATATTGTCAGTCGCGTCCATGTTACATGTAAAAAAAAATTCAAACTTTCAATCATTCGTATCTTCGAAAACGATGATGAACGTGATTTACGAAATTTGGAAGTTGTTTTTATAAACGAATTGACGAACGATATTTGTCCGTCTACGATCTTCGTCGCGCTTTCAGTAAAGTCATTTTTTTTCCTCCCGTTTTCTTCAATTTTTACGTCCAAAAGTATATGACTTTGTGTTCGATGCAATCAAGAGGTTTAAGTTGTTGAATGAAGATCGAAAAAAAATTTGCTGCTTCTTGTCGTTTATGTAGGGAAGAGTGGGGCACAATGTGTCACGGGGCCACAGTGAGCCACGTGCGACTTCTCGGAGCTTCGTAGCTCGTAAATTCCAAAATTTTAATGTGTTGATGCACGATTTATATTAGGTTTCGTCAAGCCTGAAAGATAGTCGATAGCAGCTCGCAAAGGATTATCGAAAATTAATAATTGATTTGAGGCTTGGGAAAAGAAAATATTTCGCTCGCCGGGAAAACGTAAAATATAACACTAATCGATAGTTTGTTTGGGTTTGTTTGGGTTTGTTTGGGTTATTATTTATGATGCGCTCAGTGACTTGTGTGTTTTCCATTCGTAGTTTAATTAATAATTATTTTCATCAATAATCAAATATTTCACTAGTTGGGTGCAACGTGTCTTGGGATTGGCTCAATGTGGGGCACCAATCCGGTCATTTTTTTTTTTCAAACCCCTTATTTTAGGATATTTAATCTATTTTTGCAAAAAATATGGTAGCCTTATTGTACGCCCAAAGGTCAACAAAATCTTTTATGATCTTTTTCATTCTGATCAGACTACATTGGTAAGAGTAAAAATTCGATAGAAAAAAAAAAAATTGACACACCGTGTCCCCACCTTCCTCTACAAATTTTTTATATTCGCTCGACGAAGAGCGATTCACGACGGAGACGCAGGTACGTCTTTGCAGGAGCAAAGTGCTGATGGAGCTTTATAGCTTTCTACGTTGACTGAGAACACTCGTGAGCATAGAGCCGAAAGAAATACGTGAATATTTCGATTTTTTGGAAAAACCGAACAATACTAATAATACTGTAATATTGAAGGAAAAAGAAAAAAAAAAAAAAGTAATGTGGCTGCTACGATGATCGGTGTAGCATACTGTGCTGTGCTTGCGATTAAAAACGCGTGTCTTTGCGGTTAGGAAATTTTGCCAGGAGATACACAAAAACTGGCGTGGGTTTGTTTGGGAGCGCTATAATAAAAGAAAAAAAAAAAAAAAAAAAAAAACAAAAAGCAATAAGCGCAACGATAAATTGATCTCGGGGCTCATTGTTGTGTACTAGCTACTGCCGTGTATACCTTCATACATCCAATAATATAAAGTTTGGTAACAAAAAAAAAAAAAAAAAAAAAAAAATTGATCGTTGTGGCAAAGAACGTACGCTTTTAATGTAATGTAAAATACTCCCTTGTGTGTATGTGTTTATTATTTTCTATTTCAAGGAGATAATTGTTTTACGACGGTGAGAAGAAAACACACCTACACACACACACACACCTACACACGCACATACACACAGACATATCGTCGCCAAGATTTGAGCGAGCGAGCTTTGAACGTGATATTGCCAAAATCTCGTTTCGGAGATGATAAAAAGAAAAAAGAAAAACGTAATCCCCGGCGGTGTTGCTTCCTACCTACTCTCGCATAACGCTCGTGTGATTTGTCCGTACGTTGCATTTTCGCCAAATCGACAATTCATTCGTTATTCGTTGAGGTATAAATGTCGATTGTGAAGAAAAATTTTATCGGTAATACACAAACGGTATAAAACATTTCAAAGTTGTTCGAGGACAAAGTAATATATTTCGATGGAACAAAATAAACGTCTTTTTGTCAATTTTAAAAATTAACAATTCCATAACAATGCTTTTGAAAAATTGAGAATTTTCCATTAGCGCAGGCATTTAATGCAACGAACGGCATATTAAAAACCAAAAGTTTCATCTGTTTCAGGATGCAGCCGATTGCTCGTTGTTTTCGTTTGACATTATTATTATTATTATTGTTATCATTACTATTATACTCTACTAAAAATTACTATATTATAATGTATACTTATGACACCTCATCTCTACGTCTTGTATTTCTTGTATATGGTCTTCTAATTGTTTATTGCTATACGTTGTTGTATACCGTAACTCTACTATGTCTACTGTACTGCTGGCTAAACTACAATATTAAAATGCTGTACGTGGGCGTACGACTATGCCGGGAGGGAAAAAAAACGTGACAAAAAGAGGGGGGGGGGGGGGGGTGTGGCGGCAAGCGAAAGTCAATGACCGATAAAAATAATGATATAAATTTAAAACAAAAATATTGTGAAAATTAATAGTAATATTATTATTATTATTATTAATTAATAACAATATTAATGTTTTTTTTCTCTTTAACACTTCGTGGTCACTCTGGGCCGACCCGTCGATCAATTTTTGGCGTAAATATATAATAGTTCCTGGCTTCGAATGGTGTATTCACCATTTTACCTGGACTTTGAAATATCCTCATGCCATAAAATTTTTCCCTCTTCACATGTCGAAATAAATATCTTTTTTTTGGAACGCCCACTATACTTTTTTTTCCCAAAAGTGGCGAAAGAAATTTTTTTTTTCTTTCATTTTTTTCAATATCTAACATTTTTTTATGAAAAAAATATTGATTTTTGCAAAAAAAAAAAAAACATTTTCAATGTGAAGAAATGAGTAAAATATGCAAATTGACTTTTAGCAAAAGTGACGATTTCAATCGTTTGGATCACAATGAAAGAAAAATCGCAGCAGTTTGAATTCTTGTGGGCTTCTTTGGGATACTTTGAGGTTAAAAAAAAACCCGAAACTATCCTCAGTCTATCGGTTATTTCTTGAGTTATCTCAAGTTTGGCAAAAATCCGTGAAAACGCAATTTTTTAACTTTTTTAAAATCAAGGTTCTTGCATCGAAAAAAAATTCTCTATCAAAAGACAATAATCACACCTTATAGAGGATACTTCAAAGTTTTCAAAACTCTCCTTTTATTTTCTGTACGATCATTAGTTCCCGAGTAACGAATTATCAAAGTCAAAAAGGACTTTTTTGCTTTGAACGACGATAACTCAGCGAAAAATCATCGTACAAAGCTCGTGAACCGCTCAAATCAAAGAAGAAGAATCAAGCTAAACGAGCTTTGAGGCGACATTGCTGAAAAAAAATTATTCAAGCCCGTGGACCTCTTGAAAGACAGGCAAAAATTTTGAAATTTTTTCTTCCACTGATCTCTTCAAGCTTGCTCAGAAACGGTCAATGATAAAAATATTTGACCTCCGGATCTTCAAATTAGAGACTTCAAGCTTGAATTTCCTTTTTTTCTTATTGTTCTACGACCATTTTTCGCCAAGTTATAGCCTTCTGAAAATCACCTAAAAATTTCGAGATTTTTTCGTATCCTTCAATCAGAAAGTACAAGGCATGTTCCGTAATTTTTTTTGAACCACTTCGTACGGATAGTTTGGTCACAATAATTTTTTGGAAAACTGACTGGATAGAATCGAATCCAACTGTGACCACCGCGATCGAATTTAGAAGTGTGACCACGAAGGTTTAATTACGCTCCACTCGAAGCAACCCTCGTCAAATTTGCCGCTTCATTTTTTACCGATATTGTAGTCATGATGGAAAATTCGGAAAACAGAATTCCCCCCCCCCCCCCCTCGATTTTCCAACTCGGAAAATCCTCTACGGCCCGAATATTCAAAACAACAATTTGAAACGAAAATCGAACATCGTTTTATAGTGTTTGTGGTTGCGTTTGTAAAGAATGGACCCCGAGTATAATGGAATTTTCGGCATGACGACGAATTGGGATGGCAAACTAAACGTGGGTGGTCCCATTGGTGCGGATATAAAGTTTCGTGCCAATCCTTAAATAACTTGTGTCGCAAGAAAAAAAAAAAAAACTTACCGGAGTGAGCTAATTAATAGGATTATCGATGGGGGCCTCGAGGCCAGAGAGCGGCTGGAGCAAATCTTCTTTCATCCTTTTTTTTTTTTTGTTTTTCTCACACCCAATCCTCTCCCCTGCCAAACCTCTTTGCGAACAAAAACGCAGAATTTCGAATCATTCTCATTCTCAAGCACCGTTTCAATTGCACAATATATCTGTACATTTTTCAAAGTTACTCGACACGAGAGAGATCGAGATTCGTCTACTTTTTTTTTCCTTCGATACACCACTATACATTCAGATCAACTTGATTTTCTACGAGATTTCACGACTTGTCTTTTCTACGAAATTTTGACGGCTGAGATTTTTTTTTTTTTTTTTTTTTTTTTTTTCGTCCCGTACAACGTCAATAACGAGACGTGGCTAGTTTCTTTTTTTTTTTTTTTTTTCTCTCTCAAAATTTACAGTTTCGATTCTCCTCCTTTGCAGTGACTCTTGCTGTTACTTCCCTCTCGTTTCTCGCTCGCAGGTTTCGCTCATTAACTTCGTAGCGTCGCTCGCTGGCGCGGGCGGGATTCAAGCCTTCAAAACAATGAGGACCCTAAGGGCCCTTAGGCCACTCAGGGCGATGTCTAGAATGCAGGGAATGCGGGTATGTAGCCCAACCGTCTCAGCTGACCTTATCGTATTTTTTTTTTTTTTTTTTAATTATTTTTTATTTATTTTTCGATTTACATTCGTTCTTTGCCTCCTCAAAAATCCAATTTGAATTATTTCTCCCATTCCCCGTAACTTCCCGTCAACGTCACACTCGTATTAAAGAAAAAACAACAACAACAAAAATACGTTTCTTTTTTTCTTCTCCGCGAATCTACCGAGCGATAAATTAATTCATTGTTTAATTTATTTTATTGCCCATTACCTCGTTGAACCAATACACCACACATTCTAATTACGTATTTTATCTCGATGTCATCATCATTTTTGCATAGTAGTCCCAGTTTTGTTCGTTAAAAAAAAAAAAAAAAAAAAGATTAAACGACGAATGCAAATTGCCAATGTTATATTTCATTACGATGTTTTCTTCTTTTTTTTTTTTTTTTCATCGAATTCATCATGGTATTAGGTTTTGCAAAATTGGAACGATTTGTTGAAACACGAACACGATTCCTTTGTAGTTCGATATATGCCTTAGCACGAAACATATATATATACATATATATATATATATATATATATATATATATATATATATATCATTTATTCTCGAACACTTAAAGCCACGCACGAAAAAAACATTACATATAGTATCGATTGCAATAACATTTGACGTTACAGAGATTTTCGTCTGAACACTATTTTTCACAACATATTTCGCGCGGTACTACTTATCACTATAATTTACAGTAATTTTAGAGAAAAATACACAAATCACTGATTGAAAGACTGTTTTTTTTTTTTTTTTTTTTTTGCACGTTTGCTATGCATATATACATATTGATATATGTACACATGCATTGGCGCAACGGTTCGTATCGATGCTCATGCTCATTCTTGAAAATCGAAAGAAAAAAAAAAAAAAAAAAAAAACAAACGTCAATAGTCAATACATAGAGCAAACCCTAGTCTCGTAATTGCTAAAGGAAAAAATTAATCGAGATATACGTGTGTACAATTCTGTAAATCCAATATTCATGACTACTCTTGAGATTTCTACTCCGAGACAATTGGTGCAACGCGGGTACGAAATTTATTTACCTTTTTTTTTTTTCAATCGTCTTCTGTCAAAAAAAAAGAAAATTAAGAAAAATATTTTTTTTAATTATTTTTCTATTGGATACAAGATATGTGATAAAAAAAATTATTTGAAGTTTACACCCGATTAATTGTAAGGTCGCTGAGACATTGGGTTTAAAGTTATGGTCATGCCCATACCCTGACACTTCTTCAATTTAGCTAATAAAATTGTACTCTCCGTTTGTTTCGAAAGACCAAATTGCATGCCAAGCTCTACGTGAATTGTCGACTTGAGCCAAATGTTCTGCAACAGCTGCATTCATCTCAAAACGATTTATTGATCATTTGAAAAGAAAAAAAAAAAATTTCATCAATAAAGAATACTTGTGTGAATTTAGTTTTTATCGTGATAATTTACGTGTACATATACACGATATTTGAGGAAAGTTTAAAAAATATATTTGTCACATAATAAAAAAAAAAGTTATATCTTCGATTACTCAATCCGACCAATAAATTCATTTTGTTTCAACGAAGACGATTCACGTAACAATACATTATTATACACGAATAAATATGTCGAATGTCCACTGAACGTGTACTAATCTTAAAAAAGACGCTTCTCTTTCATTTTTACTTTCTTTCCTTCTCTCGCATGATTAATGTTTGCTTCATGCTTAAGAAAAAAAAACGTGTGCTATTAACGCTTTTGTGCGAGATTAGTCGCGGTACGTTTGCCTGCGACTACCGTGCGCTCATTGCGTTGTCGTCACACTGAACGTATCCTCCGCTTTGTAGGGACGTGAATTAAAAAGATTAAGAAGAAAAAAACAAACACCACAGAAAATGAGTTTGTCGTTACGTAGTTGATAGTTTAAAGACCTTTTTTTTTTTTTTTTTTTTTTGACCTATACAAGCCTGATTTGGCACACCGAACACACGTTGGATATGATGCCACTTTGTATCGTTAAACTTTATTCGTTATTATTATTATTATTATTATTATTCAAGACACGCACATCGATAAGTCGCATCACCGAGACAGCCGCTATATACAAATTAGATCCTTAGGAGCGTTAGAATATCATGCATTCATAGTTCAAAGTTGCCATGAAAACACTTGACGCATTCGTAAAAAAAAAAGTACCGTTCGTTTATTGGATACGTTTTATTATCACGATATTGACGATCATAAAATATTTTTAAGGTAGAACGAGAAATAAATCATGATATATTTACAACATATCAGTTCGCGATGTTGATTGGCTTGGCAAAAAAAACTATTTAAAAAGTTCACTGAAACAACAGAGTCCACGATTCGTTGCCAGTTTATTGCTGAAAGTTTCTCTGAGAAAATAACTTTGATTTGGTACTCTTTTTTTCTGCGATGCGAGGCTTCATCTACACTCACTATAAGAAGAAAAGAGATTCGCGTGCTCATTTAGAATTAAAAAAAAAAAACAGACGCGATTTACCGGCGACGAAATTGAAGTAATGATCTTTTGTTCAGGTGGTGGTTAACGCATTGGTACAAGCTATACCGTCTATCTTTAACGTCTTACTGGTTTGCCTTATATTCTGGTTGATCTTCGCTATTATGGGAGTTCAATTGTTCGCTGGAAAATATTATAAAGTAAGTGCAGCCTTTAAGGTTTACAACGAAATAAATATAAAAAATAATCGTTTCGCTTTCTTTCTTCAATCGTGGTGCGAATAATGTGAACGTGTAACTAAAAAACATTTCCAGTGCGTCGATATGAATAAAACAACGCTGAGCCACGAAATAATACCGGACAGAAACGCTTGTATAGCAGAAAATTATACCTGGGAAAATTCACCGATGAATTTCGATCACGTTGGAAAAGCTTATCTGTGTCTTTTTCAAGTTGCAACATTCAAAGGTTGGATACAGATCATGAACGACGCAATTGATTCGAGAGACGTGAGTATATGTAAAATATCTCGTTCATTTTTCTACTTACGAAATGTCGATTTTTTTTTTTTGACAAATCCTTTGACGCATCAACGTTTTTTTCTTGACGGTGAAACGGAGCATGAATCGTAAAAGAAAATATGAATAAACGATAAAAAAAAAATAATTTGCTCAATCGCTGTATAACTTTTTATTCTTCGTTACAGATAAACAAACAACCGATTCGGGAAACGAATATTTATATGTATCTCTACTTTGTATTCTTCATCATATTCGGATCATTTTTTACCCTCAATCTATTTATTGGAGTTATCATCGATAATTTCAACGAGCAAAAGAAAAAAGCGGGTGGCTCACTCGAGATGTTCATGACGGAGGATCAAAAGAAATATTATAACGCTATGAAGAAGATGGGCAGTAAGAAACCACTCAAGGCAATTCCCCGACCAAGGGTCAGTATTTCATCTTTAATACATCACCAATAGGATACTTTTATTATTATTAATCATTAATTATTATATAATGTATAAATAATATACACTACCGGCGAAAAGTTTTCGGGCAAAAATTCAAAGTTCCGAAACGATTTTTTCGTTTCGCGGATAATTGACATAAATTAATTTAATAAACGGCATTTTGAAGGGGAGGAATTCACCTTCGTTCTATTTTTTTTTTTTGAAAATTTTTTACTATTTTTTTTTACGACTAGTACCCTTTTTCGAAAACGATCATTTTTCGCCTTTTTTTTTTTTGTTCTTTTTCTGGTGGACCCCGTTCACAGACAAATTTTTTTTAATGCATTTCTTTGACCGCAATCATAAAGAGGGAAGCTCGAGCTTCATTTTTGTTTTTTTTTTAAAGCTTCGTGCGATTTTTTTTTCTAAAGATATTTTTATTTAAAAAAAAAAAAAGCAACAATGTGAAAAATAACGAGTAACGCGAAAACGACAAGGATTCAAGGAAAGCCTCAAGATAGTAAAAAGTTGAATCGCTTCTCGTTGAGTTCGCGAGAATTTTTTCAGATTTTTTTTCGAAATTTTGTTTTTTCACATATTTTCGGTAAGAAATCAGATTTAATTGCCGTAACTCAAGAGCTAAGGGGTTTGTGATAAAATTTCAAGAGTGGAAAAAATTTTATTTTTCCATTTTTAACGCAATAGAATTATTTCAGATTTTTTTCTCGAGTTACGGTAATTAAATCTGATTTTTTACCGAAAATAAGTGAAAAAAAAAATCTGAAAAAATTCTCGCGAACTCTACGAAAATCAAACAACAAAAAAAAAGGAATGAAGGTGAATTTCTCCCCTTCAAAATTCCATTTATTAAATTTATTCGTGTCAACTATCGGCGAAATGGCATAAAAAATCGTTCCGGAATTTTTTTATTTTTATTTTTGTCCGGAAACTTTTCTCTCCGGAAATAATAATAATAATTATTAATGATTAATCGTAAATATACGTGGAAAAGTTGCTTCGTCGATTGCAGAAAACTAATTCCTCGTACAAACGCTAACGTGATGATTCTTTTTGTTTTTTTTTTTTTTTTACAGTGGAGACCGCAAGCAATTGTGTTTGAAATAGTGACGGATAAAAAGTTCGATATGATAATCATGTTGTTCATCGGACTCAATATGTTGACAATGACAATGGACCATTACCAACAAAGTGACGCGTTCAGTAATGTGCTGGACTACCTCAACATGATATTCATTGTGATATTCAGCAGCGAGTGTCTGATGAAGATTTTTGCCCTGCGATACCACTACTTCAAGGAGCCATGGAATCTCTTTGATTTTGTTGTTGTTATATTATCAATATTAGGTAATGTAACGTAATGATTATTTCAGTCGTATGACCCTACTGAAAACAGTCCGAACTTGAATGACAAAAAGAAACAAATCTGTTTGCTTTACACAAACTCGAAACTATTCGTCGATCAAAACTATATTCACACATACAAGTTTTCTTTTCATTCCATGTTTCATATTTTTTATCTTCGTTACGTAGTTGTTTCTTTTTTTTTTTTTTTTTTTTGTTCGAAAAAACGTTTCGTTGTTCCATCGTATGGCGCGGTTTTAGACGTTTAGATTGCTAGATTCTTTTTTATGACAATGCAAATTTCGTAGCACAAGAATGCCTAAATCATGTTCTTTCATTCTCAACTATCGGTTTACATCTTTATTAAATTCACCGTACGCCCTAATCACACATTTTTACAAACAAAACAAACGAACAAACAAAAGCGAACAGGTGTATGAGGCGTTTCAATTGAGTCGCAACGACTGATTGGCATCATAACGTTATGTAGCCTTACATTGATGTGATCTCTGATGCTTCGATGGTGCCCCACCCTTATCCCTATGTTACCTCGTACCCTATTCTATCAGCCCCGAACCACTCTCTATCTCTCTCTCTCTCTCTCTCTCTCTCTCTCTCTCTCTCTCTCTCTCTCTCTCTTAAAGTATAGGCTCACGACACATCGATACGTCGTCTCGCAGATCCGATGGCTCAAAATTCTTTAATTTATTTCACGAATATTAATTTTTAAATCTAATTTGCACAAAATAGGCACTTTTTTTTTTCAACTACCACGAATGTTTTATTGGGAAAACAGATTTATTTCTATCAGAAAAAAAAAAAATTACAATTATTGATACGTAAATGGAAGAATGGAATTCTTTTTGTTTTTTCTTGCATTAAATTTACTCGAGGATCGCGCTCTCTGTTTTCCCAACGAAATACAATTTTTTTCACGCTACTTTCACCCATCGCGACATTTGTAAGATTATCAAAAGGAAAAAAGAAAATCACGAATGCGATTGCGATACGACGTATTGACGTTGAACGTATCGTAAGTATACTCGAGCCTCTCTACGCCTACTATATACTCCCCGTATACGTTTATACCACCGGTAAGAAAGTTCCACAATAACAAATATGCATCTTTTTCGACTGCATCTACGATTGGCACGTATTGCAAACAAACAAACAAACAAACAGAATAATGATTTTAGCCCGATTTCAGTCACCGATTTTTTTTAATTTTTTTTTTTCAAGTCGAGGACGCCACGCTCTTCTTCGTCGTGACAGAGTGAATATAGTACCATATAGAGTATTTTTTTTTTTTTTCTTCTAGATAGAGCAACAACAATTATTTCAAAAGAACGATCAACGCGGTCTCTCTCCCGGGCACTCGAATCCATATTTTAATGCATCGTAAAAAAAAAAAAAAATCGTCTGTAATGTCATGAAAGAATAATAGTCCAACCTATTTTTCATCACTATGATCAGAATGCTGCTAGTTAATTCGAGAAATACGTTGCTAAAACTGTAAGCGAGTAGAGTAAAATATTAGTAAGGACACGATACAATTGCTGAAGAAAATGTTTTATCCGAGACGAACAAGTATGATGCGCAATTGTGCTTACGTAAATTTCCAAAATGGTCCATTCTAATCGTTTTCTTCATATTTACGTAAAATTACGAAGAGTGCGCCGGAGAGACTAGACCATTGTGATTAACGCTACTCGTAATCACGACGAATTAGTTGAAAAAAAAAAAAAAAAGATGACAAGTGGACGGAAAAAAAAAACTCGAGGGTTGGTTGGTACATTTTACACGCGTCCTGTTTTTCCCCCAAATAATTCGAAATCCGCGATCAATCGCGGTATAACGTAGCTTGAGCATAGAGGGGGGGGGGGGGGGGTACGTTCTGTGTTTCGAGGGTGAAAAAAAGTGATTCGTATGAAAATGTACCAATCGCCTGTCTCGCAGTCAGTTGTTTCACACGACATATGCTTGGCAAAACATAAATTACAGAAGTAACATAAACAAAACACACGCACACGGAGAGAATTAAATGTTAAAAATTACCGTGCAGTAAAGGTAACCAGATGACAATCCTGGAACTTCGCTTATTATTACTGAGTAAACACACAGATTTTCACGAAAATAAAATAAAATTTCTTCTTCGGATAGAACATTTTACCAAATTTTCTAGCAAATTTTCATGTGTAACAAAAAACGCAAAACTTAAATTAAAAAAATATATAATATCAGCAAAATTTTACTGTGCATTTTATTATTTTATGCCTTTGAAAAATGTCTATAAAAAAGTATCGTCTTTGAAACAGTTATTTTAAGATTTGTTATAAAATTTAATGAGTGTTAGAGGAAAATGTATTGTGCTCTCGGTAACAAATTATCGTGCGCTCTACCCTTCTTGTATAGTAAAATTTTAGCTACGTATTTGAAATTTTCTGTAACGTGAGTTAAAAAAAAAAAAAAAAAAACTTGTCGCATACGAATTATTACGCTTTTCTCACTTGTCACCACATTGAAATATATCACGGTAATTTTTACCGTGAAATTCACGACAAAAATTACTTTTTAATTATCTCCGTGCACATACGTCCATACGAACACGCAGTGACAGACAGACAGACAGACACCCACCCACAATATCGTAGACTTATCATTTTAGTTTATCCACAAATACACAAACGTGTCGCTATGATTATGATCTCTTTTCATTTGTTTGTTGAACCTTGTTTTTTAGTTTGTTGAAAATTTTGATAATGATCTAGTGATAAGATTATTAGTTAGTCAGATGAACGCAATAATCGTAGATAGGATCGCTACGTTGACTGTTTGGTCGTACCGAGTGATCGATCAATAGGCACTTAGTTACACAGATTCATAGGCGTTATTTTTTTTTTTGTCTGCCAAAGTTGCGATTACGAATTAATCGAGAAAAAAAAAAAGAACTAGAAAAAAGAGGCATGTTCCTATAAAAAGTTCTGAATCCCGTGACCTTTTTAGCCCCTCGCCCCCCGCCCCCCCCCCAGAAAAAGAAGTGAGAGAATACCTCTCGTTAGATGTGCATGCCCCGTTTCCCTGAGAAACACGAGTTTTTCCCTTGCAAGATCCCTTCTACTTGCCTGCATCTTGCAACAAATCCCTAGCTGCACCAAATTCGATCTAAATATTTATATATACATATATATATATATATATATATATATATATATTTATATATATATATATATATTTGTTTGAACGAAAAAAAATAAAAATAGACGGAACAAGCTTGTCTCGTCTAATCGTATTTTATTCTCTCCCTATCTCTCTAGGATTGGTACTGAGCGACATTATCGAGAAGTATTTCGTCTCACCGACTCTGTTGAGAGTCGTCCGTGTCGCTAAAGTCGGCCGTGTGTTGCGTCTTGTGAAAGGTGCAAAAGGCATAAGGACACTTTTGTTCGCACTTGCGATGTCGTTGCCGGCTCTATTCAACATTTGCCTCCTGCTTTTCCTCGTGATGTTCATATTCGCCATATTCGGAATGTCATTCTTCATGCACGTCAAAGACAAGAGCGGTCTTGACGACGTGTACAACTTTAAAACGTTTGGACAGTCGATGATACTGCTGTTCCAGGTAAAAATCGACCTATCGCATTAACGAAGATTACTCAGCAATCGGCGTAATAATGAGACTTTGGTGAAATTTAATTGATGATATTTGCGAACAGGTATTACGACGTTCGGGCAAAATTTCAAGTCATTCGTGAGCACGATTGTTGAGCAATTCATTATTATTGAAGTTAGAGGCTCTCGCGCACGGGCGACACAAGCAAAAACTAAACGATCATTCTGACACGACTCTTGCAACATAACAAAAAATCATTTTCAATCATAATCAAAAAATCATTGACAATATCATTGAATTTGAAATTATCAAAAAATCATTGAAAAAAAAAACATTGATCATAATCAAAAAATCATTCACAATTGAATACAAATTGTTGGCGGAAGAAATTCTTGACATATTTATGAATTTCAACGAAGTGGGAAGCGTTTTGTCTGCTTCGTGAACGAAATAATATTCAAAAGAAAACGGAAAATAGTAGCTGATTCGTGTAAAACGATAAAGCACGCTACGACACGTGTCAACGTTGCTGTCAAATCGGCCATCTTCAATAGTAGCCACAATTCGAAACGCACAATGTATTGCTTCCTCGTTACAAATTTCTTACCACGGTTTCACAAAGATTATTATTATTCATAGCGAGTATAAATTTTTTGAACATCGTAAAGCGATTTTTGCCCCTGGATGAAATGATGAGTCGATTGAAAAAAAAAAAAAAAAAAAATAAAAAAAAAAAAAACATTTCTTTCGCAGATGTCAACGTCAGCCGGTTGGGACGGCGTACTCGACGGTATAATAAACGAGGAGGATTGCCAGGAGCCGAACAACGAAATTGGCTATCCTGGCAACTGTGGATCATCGACAATTGGAATTGCATACCTGCTATCGTATCTCGTCATCAGCTTCCTAATCGTCATCAACATGTATATCGCGGTGATATTGGAAAATTATTCACAAGCGACGGAAGATGTGCAGGAGGGATTGACCGATGATGACTACGATATGTATTACGAAATATGGCAGCAATTCGATCCAGACGGAACGCAGTACATAAGATACGACCAATTGTCAGAATTTTTGGACGTACTCGAGCCCCCGTTGCAGATACACAAGCCGAACAAGTACAAGATAGTGTCGATGGATATCCCCATATGTAAGGGCGACCTTATGTTTTGCGTGGATATCCTCGATGCGCTCACAAAGGACTTTTTCGCGCGCAAGGGCAATCCAATCGAGGAGACAACCGAATTGGGCGAGGTGCAGGCACGTCCGGACGAGATCGGCTATCAGCCTGTATCATCGACCCTCTGGCGCCAGAGGGAAGAATATTGCGCACGTCTTATACAGAACGCATGGAGAAAGCACAAACAGCAGAGACTCGGCGGTCCGAGCGAGGAGAGCGACGATCCGGACATGGATCCACGCGTCAGACAAACCGCCGTTCTCGTCGAGAGCGACGGTTACGTAACGAAGAATGGCCATCGCGTTGTTATACACAGCCGTTCGCCGAGCGTTACATCGAGAACCGCGGACGTTTGATCAGCCGCTAGCCGCGTACTGCCACGCCTGAGATGTCCCATTCCCGATCATACGAAAGGAACCTCGTCGTCGTCGTCGTCGTCGTCGTCGTCGTCGTCGTCGTCGTCGTCGTCGTACAATACGATTGTCAACGATGGTGTTGCCGCCGCTGCTGCTGCCGCTGCTGCATCCGCCGCCGCCGCCGCTGCCGCTGCCGCTGCACATATTTATCACGAGCATCCTGACGAACGATTAAATTATTAAATTGCCTCAAGGAAAAGCCACTTTTATTATTGCCATTAAATCACACAATTCGCGACGAGATATTTAAAAAAAATAATTAAAAAATAACATAAACCACACACACACACACACACGTGTACACGTAAATACGCTGCAAATTTTTCAAGATATACGAGCGAGAAACACCACAGAGAGAGAGAGAGAGAGAGAGACAGAGAGAGAGAGAGAGAGAGAGAGAGAGAGAGAGAGAGAGACGGAGAAAGCAAGAGACCGAAAAATATGAACGAAGAAATAATTAAGGACGAAAATTCGCACACACGCGTTTTATTGTACTAATCGACAGCCTTATAGTTTTATAAAGACATTTAAGAAAAGAAAAAAAAAACAAAAAAAAAAAAAAAGAACGTATAAAGAATACGAAAAAATTTCCTCCAACGAGTTGCCTTTTGATCGACTGCACGCGCGATTGTGTCGTCGTTGGCGAATGAGGATCGGTCTATTGTGGTGGGTCGACAGGATATATATATATAAATGTATATGTATAGATCTATATATACATATACATATATGTATATTTATATATTGTTAAAGCAGGCATACGCGTACGGTAAAATTCCATTACGCTCCGTTATCATTTTACTTTCTTAAAACGTCGCGCCATATTGCCAACTTCGATACTTCGGGCTTTTTTTCTCCTTCGTAAGAAGAAAGAAAAAAGCAACTTCTCGCCTGAACACGTGTGAGTGAGGGAAAAAGGGACAAAACGGTACGCACAGAAAGTGTGAGAACGTGGGATTACATATATATATATATATATATATTTTTTTTTTTTTTCTGAAATCGCGTCCCGCCGATCGTGTCTATTGAGAGGCTTCCACGGCGGATTATAGCCGACATCACGATCGAGCTTGTTTCACGAAGATTCGGCAATGTGGGCAGAAGTAACGAAAAATTGTGTGCGGTTGAACAACGAGAAGTGCGCGCGTGAAACGGACAAAAAATACGATTGCGCTGGTCAAGACGAGTCACATATACATATATATATATATATATATATATATATATATATGCGGTACGAACAATCGAGTAACACGATTGCATTGCAAAAGAAGAAAACAAGTGGAGTGCCATAGGGCGCTTCGATATTGTGTCTGTGTGTGTGTGTGTGTGACGCGCTAATTCGTAAAATCGTACGTTCTTCCATTGACAACACGAAGGAAAGCGATTGTTGCGTGGGAAAAATCACACGGACGCGTGAGCCGACGACTGACACTCGTAGACGCCCGCAAGGACGTCCACGAGTGAGAGTACGAAGTAAAAAAAAAAAAAAATGACTGCGCTTCGATTGTAACACGAAAGAGAAACATGTGTGTGTGTGTGTGTTGAGCGTCGTGTTTCGCACACTTTTGGACAGTGGTAACTTGGCTCACGGATCATCATTTCCCCAATAATTAAACATCACACGAGACTCCGCGAGTCAACGAATCCACTGTCTAATTTTTCGTTCCGATGGAAAGAAAAAAAAGCCGGAAGAAGAAGAAGAAAAAAAAACACACACACAACAGCAATAATACGCAAGTTCGCTCTCGATAACGCGTGTACGTGAAGCGGCGCACGATCGCGCGATTATAGCAACGTGCGTTCAAGAGATTTGTGGTACGCGGCGCGGCTGATCAGTTCGATCCAATGTGAGACAATGGAAAAAAAAAAAGAAAAAAAAAAACAAACATCGCGAACGAATCGTCACGGGCACAATCTTGAGGATTATCAATGGCAATTTCGACGGCTCGTGGTGGACACAATTACGAAAGGCAAAAAAGTATCAATGAAGAAGGATAAGAAGAGGATGAGATCGGTGCGCGATGGCACATCGATGGAAAAAAGAAAAAAAAAAAACATACCGAAGCCGACTACTACCCTCCGTTATTCATGATTGAGAAAAAAAAAAAAAAAAAAAAAAGCAGTATTCGTTGATCTCGTTTATTCGATTTATCAACGAAAACCGAGCAAGTGCGCACGAAAAGAAAAAAAAAAAAAAACTACACATCAAATCACTTCAGCCATGCGAGACTCCATTCTTCGCACGTTGACACGATGATGCGCGAGGAACTTAACGAATTTAGCATTACATTGATAGCATTTTTTTCAAACTCGTTTACATACTACACACACACACACACACACTATATAGCTTGTATAATTTCTACATAAACGATATTTGTCCTCGAAGTCCCACACCCGCCCCCCTCCGCCACCCTTTCTTCGCCATCTCATAGCGACGACTCAGGCCAAGCTGACCTAGCTTCTTTTTTTTTTTTTGACGAAAAAAATAAAACTAGCGTTGTCTTGAAGTTAAATGCAGCCAGACGCGGCGATGCGACGCGCGGTGCGCGAACATTTGTGTAACTTCATATTTGTGCGTGTGTACGTGTGCATGCATATATGTATGCACATGTAAAGCAGTATGCATACATGCATATGTACGGATATACACGGACACACGTGTGTTTATCATACGAATGCTAATATGGTCGCCCAACCGCTGTGCGTAAAAGTATCAGATCGTGGTCAATGTATCGAGTGTCCCGTACGAACGGGGCTACGTTTCGTACCGGAATGCAAAGGCCGCTTAGGCCTCCCTCGGCCCCTTCGACGCACACTATACATATAAATATAACACGAATAAGCAAAACGGCAGAGCAAATTGAATATGCGAAAATCACAACGGGCTATGGAGGCGAGAGAAAAATGTAATCATCGAGTTTGTGATGAGAAAAACGAACGTGTAGAATCTTTGTCAGTGACGAGGAGAGCGAGAACGCGAGACAGAGAGAGAGAGAGAGAGAGAGAGACAGAGAGAAGTGTGAATTATTGAAGTATAAAATTTTCAGAGACTAAACCAACACAATCCTCACCCGTTGATCGAGAGAGGATCATATTATATACATTGTATATGTACACACACACACGCACACATATATATAAACCTACATACTTGTGTATGTGTGTGCGTGCGGGTGTGTGTATACATGTAAACATGTATCCTAAAATTTCAGAGTTTTTTCTACGTTGTTTCATTAATTATCATTATTGCTGAATTGTTATTCATTGGTATAGTCTTTAGTGTTTTGCGGCATATCGCGTTGTCCTCGCGTCATATGGATATATGCACACCCACGCACACACGTGTGTGTGTGTGTATCTATATTACATACGGTCGATGGTACGTACTACGTGCGCGTGCGGAAGAGGACGAATAAAAAATGAGAATCATTGAGACGCTAAGCAAGAGGAAGAAAAGACAAGCGAAAAATGACAAAGCAGAGAAAACGCGTTATTCGAAGTGAGTCTGTATATCGGAAAATAAGTGCATAAAAAAAAAAACGTCTGCGATTACTCATTGTATTCCTCACGCGGCTAAATGTTTGGATTTCAATGTGTTAAAGCCACGTGCGAATATTGCGAGGCGCCGCACTGTGCGCGTGTGTGTGTGTGTGTAGCGTATGCCTCCGCACTTGTTCGTAACTGCTACACATTCGCAACCCCGAGGCGTGCGCAATTTCCCGATGGGCAGCGACGAAGTTTTACGAAAAAAAAAAAATTACACTTTGAAGAAAGTCTCGCGTATGCGTTTCTTTTCTTTTTCACTAAATGGCTTCTGTTTGGGTTTGTTTGGGTTTGTTTGGGTTATACGTTTCTTTTCTTTTTCACTAAATGGCTTCTGTTTGCTTTCGACAGATTATCAAAATCTTCTGTGGACGTGTTGGAGAATTTTTTTTTTTTCTTTTTAATTTCTTCTCCAATTTTGATACCGTCGAGAAGTTTATTTCCATATTCGAAATATTGCCGGACATTTTGCTTTGACGTGAGACTGAAGTTTGCATTTCAATTGTCTCGTTGAGGCAATGATCTACGTTGAGAAAATCCATGAATTATTATTATTTTTTCTTTTTTAACGCTCATTTGGAGATCTATAATTTTAATGAGAAAATAAAAATATGAGAATGCCGTGACAAAATATGAGAATGCCGTGACAAAATATGCCAAAAAAAATTAAAGAAAAATCTCGTTGGTGGATTACAAAAAAAAAATGTTCTTGAAGCTTGCATCGTTGGAATGCAACGGAAGAGGCATTCTCATATTTTTATTTTTTCTCGTTAAAATGATAGATCTCCAAGTGAGCGATAAAAAAAAATAATTCATGGATTTTCTCAACGTAGATCAGCCGCAAGACAATCGAAATGCAAACTTCAGTCTCGTGTCAAAAAGAAATGTCCGGCGAGGTTTCGAATATGGAAATAAACTTCTCGACAGTATAAAATTCGAAAAGAAATTAAAAGGAAAAAAAAATTCTTAACATTTTAAGGAAAAAAAAATTCTTAACATTTTAAGAAAAAAAAAATTCTTAACATTTTAAGAAAAAAAAAATTCTTAACATTTTAAGAAAAAAAAAATTCTTAACTATTTAACACGAGGCGTGTATCGCGCGCACGCCTCGACTCGAGGCATGCGTGACAAAATATGAAAGAGCCTCGCAAAGTTCGTACGCGGCTTGAGCGAAACCTTGCATTTGTCCCGTTTTTCACGAAACGCATCGCGAACGCATGCGAGCACTTATTAAAAACTATGCATTTTATCGTGAAAACGCTACGGAAGTGTCGCGCAGCACGTACTATTTGTGCGCTGAACGAATGAATAGATCGATTGTATAAATATTTGACAAAAAAGAAGAAAAAAAAAAACATACATCAGCCTACTTGCAATTTATGGCTTTTTATAATTGCACACTTCACATATGTGTGTGTGTGTGTGTGCGTGTGCGGTTCCCCTCGTAAATGTTTATTCCGAGGGAGAAAGAAAAAAAACCACAAATCATCGACGGCAATTTTTCGTTTGTTTTTGTTTTTTTTTTTTAAGTGACGTGAGAAAATGACGAGGTTACGAACGCAAAAGAACATTATACGATCGCGAAGAGAATAATATTCGAATAACTCGCGGTACGAAGACGAAATATATATTCTGCGCGCGCGTGAGCACCCTCGTTCGCGCGCATCGCTGCGTCTAGCGCACATGGCAAGCGGAAATAAAAAGTAATAATAAAAAATGTAAAAAAAAAAAAAAACGAAGCTAACGATAACACGCATGTATGCATATAGTATTTATATAACGACCATCGGCAAATTTTGCCTTGCGATAAATCGGGCGATCGAACCAACCCGAAGTAAAATTTAAAGAAAATTGCGCAAAAAAAAAAAAAAAACAATACGAAGTTAATTGAAGAAAAAAAAAAAAAAGAATTTAAGAAGATAAACCAACAAGCAGCATCAGCAGCGTACTTGCAATGTAGCAGGCGAAAGTTTATTTAGTTTTTTTTTGTTTTGTAATGTTTTTTTTTTTTTTTTTTTTTTTAATTCTTTCGCCGCGCCTCGCGAGCACTTTGCGCCGGATCACTAGCCTTCTCCCGTATATCCCACTTTTAAAATAAAACTCGCTCATTTATATCGACGAATTGCAAATTTTAAGAATTCACTCTTGCGAAAAGCTCTAGGACACACTTATCACGAAAACACAAACGCGTGTGCAACACACACGCGCACACGCGCACACACAAAACAGGTAAACGGAAGACGATAAGAACTTGAATCGAGGCCTTTGGAAGTAAATTCACTTGACGCGTCCACAACACCGTGTTAGTAATTAAGGGCGGTGTAAGGTTAATTCGGTGAAAAAAAAAGCATATTTTCAAGAATGTTTTTTTTTTTTTTTTAGACGATACAGTTAATGCTGGTTTATTCAATTAATTTCCACACGGAGAGAATTAAATGTTAAAAATTAGCGTGCAGTAACGGTAACCAGATGACAATCCTGAAACTTCGCTTATTATTACCGAGTAAAACACAGATGTTCACGAAAAGAATAAAATAAAATGTCTTCTTCAGATAGAAAATTTTACCAGATTTTCTAGTAAATTTTCATGTGTAACAAAATACGGAAAACTTAAATTTAAAAAATATATAATATGAGCGAAATTTTTACTGTGCATTTTATTATTTTATGCCTTTGAAAAATGTTTATAAAAAAAAGTATCGTCTTTATAACAGTTATTTTAAGATTTATTAGAAAATTTAACGAGTGTTGTAGGAAAATGTATTGTGCTCTCGGTAACAAATTATCGTGCGCGCTACCCTTCTTGTATAGTAAAATTTTACCTACGTATTTAAAATTTTCTGTAACGTGAGTTAAAAAAAAAAAAAAAAAAAACTTGTCGCATACGAATTATTATGCTTTTCTCACTTGTCACCACGTTGAAATATATCACGGTAATTTTTATCGTGAAATTCACGACAAAAATTACTTTTTAATTCTCTCCGTGCATCTGAACTATATTTTCCTAAATTTTCATTGCAAAATATTGACACAAATAAGCCGTTGGCAGCAAATCTCCGCCTCGAAAAAAAAAGTTGTTTCGCGGTGTACGCTACAACTCGTCACTGGATCATCTGAAACAAGAAAAAAAAATCAAAATGCGTTTATTAGGTGAGATGTTTCTCGAGGTAACGCTGCCGAGTTTTTTTTTATAATTATTTTTTATCTTACAATAACAAATTTGCCGATTTTTTTTTAGCAAAAATCGCGTTTTTGACCTCCAAGTGCTAGCGAAAATGAAAAAATCGATTTAAAAAAAAAAAAAAACTCGGCAGCGTTACCTCGAGAAACATCTCACCTGATAAACGCATTTTGATTTTTTTGTTTTTGTTTCAGACGATCCAGTGACGAGTTATAGCGTACACCGGCGAAACAACTTTTTTTTCGAGGCGCCTGCGAAGATTTGCTGCCAACGGCTTATCAATATTTTGCAATGAAAATTTAGGAAAATATAGTTCAGATGTTGTATTGTTATATGAAAATTAATTAAATAAACCAGCATTGCCTGTATCGTCGAAAAAAAAAAATCTTGAAAATATGCTTATTTTTTTCACCGAATTAAAATTGACCCCGCCCTCAACGCATTGCTTGCAATTGGCATGGAAATGCGATTGCTCAATACATCGATTAATAAGTTCGGAATTATTGTGAAATTGACCGCGACGCGTTACAGAGTGTTCAGAATATTATTTCTTTTTTTTTTTCCTCTTCGACTCGCAATTTGACAGACGATTTACAATTGTCTTTTCTTTTTTTTTTTTTTCCATTTATAATTATTCCTTACAAGGACGCGATCCCACCGGTTTCTTCCCCTTCGCGATACAAGATCAATCCAATCTCAAAAATTCGATCGCGTGTGTTTTCTTCACTCACTTCCCATCGCGGTAACATCAATGATGCGAAAATAAGTGCACAATTAGCGAAAAGTCGTGTACAACGGTGAATGAAATTTCGATGCGGTCGCACGTTTTTTTTCTCGACCTTACGAGCGCGTTTCAACAACAAATTCGCGTATCACAATTCTTCCCCGTACATCATAGAGAAAAGGCGTTGCCGAATCGGGAATTATTCATCGACGATTGACGAAGAAGAAGAAAAAAAAAAAAAACAAACAATTTTTGGATGGATGATTTTTCCTCTCGCGAACCGTGCAAGATCGTCCCGAACACGAAATTTTATCCCATTTTCATAATCATTTTTGCAACCGTCGGACAAGCGGACGAATAAACTGTCATGCGTGTTGTTTTTTTTTTTAATATTATTTAATACGAAAATCGACGATGAAAATGAAAAACTTTAATGTTTCTCGTTACCCGCCTCGTAGAATTCTACTCACACGCACACAAAAATACACAAAAAAAAAAAAAAAAAAAAAGAAACACACGTTTAAACGTTTACCGAAAAGTTCAAGTGAAATTTGACTCAAAGAAGAAAATAAGACAAAATCTACGTTACAATTTGAGAATAACAAGCGGTAAGAAACGTTCACGTGAGTGCAATTAAGATTCGATGAGGAAAGTTTGTTTGGGTTCGTATTTCGGGTCAGGGAAAAGTTCGATAAGGAAAGAAAAAAAAAAAAGCTAAAATTTGATTGAGCCTGATACTTCGACAAACAATTCCGAAGCAAAATATTTCTTCGACACACTAGCAACGTTGCGTTCAAAAGATAGAAAAAAATTGCCATGATTATCGTTTATAAAGTAATCTCTCGTAAAACTTAACATTGTGAATTTTTAATTAAAATCGTGCGAAAAATGAGAAAAGTTTCATTTGCTGAGCTTTCACGAGAATTTACAAGTTTGTTGATCATTTGCGATATTTGCGGGGGCGGGGGGGGGGGGGGGCTAACACGTATTCGATGGGAACACTCTATGATTGATCAGAGAGGTACACACCCACGCACGCACACACACACACACACACACACAGAGACAGACAGTGATTAAAAGAAGAAGAAGAAAAAAAAAAAACAGGTCATTAATCTAAGCTACATAGAAGCTCAAAAACGAAAATGAAGCGAGATTGAGAGAGAGAAAAAAAAACAATTCATTGTAAAAAATAATACTCGTACAAATAACTCAAATATCGATGTCGCGCGCCTGCTTTGTCAAAGTACTTTAGGATGCCTCTGTCGATATTTATATTTAAAAAAAAAAAAAAAAAAGCGAAGAAAAATATATGTGTATAAAGTAAACTTCCCCCGCCGCCGCCGCCGCCGCCGCCGCCCCTCCCCGTAAAACGAATCGAAGAGTGCAAGAGAGAAACGTTATTTCGAGAGATTAATAAAAATTGATATTATAAAAAAAAAAAAAACAAAGAGTTTATCTTAGCAACGAGCTGTTGAATTATGATTATTATTATTATTATTATTATTATTATATTACCATGATTATTATGAGAAAGATTTTTTATCTACATTTGCAATATCGTTTACGACACAACCAACCCTCAGGCATGTTACGCAATTCCTTCTTGTCAAGTACACAAGGTCAAAATGCTGGCTAGAAGAAGAAGAAGTAAAAAAAAAAAAACGCAAAACTAAATTTTGTTACACTGTTATATAACACCGAATACATGTTAAAAAAAAAAAAAAAGGTACACTTAGCGCGAAATTACCGACGCGTACGAATAGTGAGGATGAAATTAATATAGAGAAAAATCACCGCATAATACGGAGGAGGTATTCGCGCGTTATATCACCACGAACACACATACGTAGCAAGAAATAATAATTAACTTTGAAATCGCCTCGCGGAAAAGAATTTGCTCGACGATCGTGTCCGTATTCGTCCATAAAAAAAAATACGAGAATAAATATAATTTTGTAAAAAAAAATAAATAAATAAATAATAATAATAATAATAATAACAAAAGTACTGTCCATTTTGTAGAGGGGCCGGTGCGCGCGCGTTTAGTGCCCTTATTCATTTTCTCGTAAACGTTCGCGTCGAGTAGTCTCGTTTGAAATTTCATTGAAGCCGAAACAATAATTTCTTGTATAAAATTTTACATTGTTTTCTTTTCTTTTTTTTTTTTTTTTTTTTTTATTACCCAACTCACAATTACCATCGTTTGGTGTAACGGTAAAAATTGATGAAAAAAAAAAAAAAAAAAAAAACGGAATGGAGACGCTTCGAATGATTAAAAAATTTTATACGCGCACGAAGGTTTTTTTTTAAAAATGTTTTCGTAAATATTGAAAAGGCGGAGAACGAAATTAATGCGTTAAAATTTTTTTATCAATGTACGTACGATTGATTCGTCATATTATTGCAATGACAAAGGACCTCTCCCGGATTAAAAACAAAAAAAAAAAAAAAGGTTACGACGAATGCGAGAAAAGAAATGAGATTAGCAAAGACATTGCAAAGTTATTAGGCATATATATATATATATATATATATATATATATATATATATATATATATATATATATGTAAACAAAAACCGAGGGGATGACAGGGAAGAGAGAAACAACGTTATTATTCTTAATTTCCACGACGCTGTAATATGTGCAAATAATTCGATAATAATCAAATCATTTATACACGATATATTTTCGATACTCTATTCTCGACAATTGCGCGATATGTGAACAGCAGCGACCTATATGAATAGAGATGAGACGCAATAAAGAGAATCAAGCGAGAAAAATAACAAAAAAAAAGTTTAAAATCAATCGTCTCTCTCTCTCTCCCTCTCTCTCTCTCTCTCTCTCTCTCTCTCTCTCCCCCCCCCCCCTCTCTCGAGATGCAGTATTAAATGAATTAACAAATGCAAACAGCCTCTCCTTTGATCGAATAAAAATGTATAATGCAACTGTAAAAAAAAAAAAAAATATCGCATCGTCACCCAGCCAGTAAAAGTTTACGAAAAATCGAATACAGAGCTCGCTGGTGTTGTGTAAAAAAAAGAAGAAAGAAGAAAAACCAGGCCCTTCGAAAAGAAATCTCGTTGGTGTCTGATGCGAAAAAAAAAAATGTGATTTTCTGAGGGCTTTAAGTGTATGTACGTTCGAAGATAAAGATGTTTTTGCAAAACGAAAAAAAAAAAAAAAAAAAAAAAAACAAACAACAACCATTGAATAGAAGATATTACGAAAACGTTGACGAGGTAATTTTTTAAATAATCAGAGAGCCACAAAATATATTAAATCATTCGGGCTTTCGAAAGATCTTAACTTCCCCCGTTTTTATCAATCTTTCCAAGAACCATCGAGGCTCGATAAACGCAAAAAAAAAAAAAAAAAAAAAAAGCTCCGACTGATTTAATACATTTTTCACCTCAAGCGAAAAATAATACGAGTGATCCAGAAAAAAAATTAAGTTTATTTCTCGTCTTGTTTTATTGGAAAGAAAAAGAAAAAAACAAATATTCGACACAAAAGTGTTTGAAAAATATTGCCTGAATGTACTACTTAGATACTTCTTGGGTCGATGAAACTAGAAACATCGATTATTAAGGCACATACAAATAAGTATGATTTTTTTTTCTTTCTTTTCTTAATTCCTTTCAAGCGAGCTACGAAGCTTTTCGAATTTTTACGGATATTAAAAAATAAAATAAAATAATATAAAAAAAATCGGTAATAACGAGAATGACGAGAGTATTGTAAATACTATATAGCAATCCGCTTTATATTCATCCTTGAAAATAAATATATTGTAAATTTGCCTCTTTAATTTGGGGATCGCTGTAACATAGCTATACACGGGCTGTTTATTGATTTTAACCAATCAATCGCTGAGCGAATCGTTACACACGGCACGTAATTTCTCCGTTAACGATACCGCCCTTTCTTCGTCAAATTCTTGAATCGCGCATTGTAATATAAAATAATACACCACACACACACACACACACACACACACCCACACACACACGACCTAGGTTGACAAGTTCATCACAAAAACAAAAAAAAAAAAGACAAGAGGAGACAATGGACAAGAATTAATTAATAAGGAAAAATGTATGGGGGACGGAAAAGTTTGGAGAAAGCGCGTAATCTAGAAGAGATGAAAAATAACGATAAGTTACGACAATTCTTCGCTTCGAGGCTCGCAGAGTTTTCCCAACGAAACGATGTGATCCTAAAACGAGAAGAACAACAAAAAAAATGGAAAATTATACGAAACGAGGCTGTTCTTTAACTTCGCCGCTTTCCGGACGCGTTGCAAATACTTTCCTTTCTTTTTTTCGTTCACGCCTTGTTTTCTCTTGCCCGATAAATTAACGAATTGAGAATTAAAAGAAGAAAAAACCGAATCTATTATTGCAAAAATGATCGGGACGTATGAGATAATGAAATCGATAGAAAAAAACGAAAACACGAGGCTATTGTAAAGTACGAAGCTGAAGAGCCTGTCGGCCAGTAATTAACAAGCAACTGCCATGGGTCAAGCTAGATAGATGAGCTAAGAATCCAATTTTCAACAACCTAGCTATGGAAAAAAAAGAAAAAAAAAAACAAAACGACACATTATTATAAAAGTACTGTCCATATTATATACACGTTCTGTTAAACTTACGAAGCATGAATTACGAGAGAGAGAGAGAGAGAGAGAGAGAGAGAGAGAGAGAGAGAGAGAGAGAGGAAAGAGAGAGGGAGAGAGATTAACGAAAAAAAAAACAAAGCCCACATAATGGACTTGTGAGAATGGGAATAATTGATCGTGAAGCAAAGATGAGATAAAGTTGGAGTATAAAGAAAACCCAAAAAAAAAAAAAAAAACAGCCGTAGGAAACGAATCGCGAGCATACTAATAGGTGTAGAAATCGAGAGCGAAGAGAAGAGAGAGCTCCTCTGTTGAATGAAATTTTCATTAAACTCTAATACAGAAATATGAGTTATTTGCACAATATTATAAATTACTATGTTTACTACGATTACTGAATTAAAGAGCAAATAATGCAAAGATTGAAGAAAAAAAAAAAAACGAAGAAAAAAACAAACTGTTGTTAAATAATTAATACAAGAAAAAGAAAGAAATGAGCAAAAACAATAAATGATTTTAGTGGAAAATTGATATCGGATCAAAAAGCATTTGTTTATTGTTACTCATTAGTTCAACGATATATCCTTATTGTATTATTACGATTATGATTATTAGTTACTGTACAATTATTAAATTAACAAATAATGTATAATTCCTACGATAATAGTTACGAGATTAACAAGTTGTTACCGCTTTGTTATACACAATATAATTAATATAATAAGATTAACAAAGTAAAAAAGCCAACGCATCGTTGATTGGACCTTCATTTAGAATAATCAAGAAAACAAGAAAAAAAGAAAACGATGACGAAGAAGAAGAGTAAGAAAGATAAAGCAACAACAAGTAATCGTTAGGAATAATAATAATAATAATAATAATAATAATATCTCTATGTTTTACGATTTCGCTACGAATCTCTTTGATTTTTTTTTCTAATCTATTAATCCAAAATTCGGTTTGTTGGTCTGCGTGGCCGAGCGGATATACACATTTTACAGAAATATTTTCAATAAATGAAAAAGTTTAACACTCTGTCGTTCGTTATCTTCATAATATGCATCCCTGTTAGTTTCATCGTGAATTTCTTATTATTTTTTTTTAAAATATTTCCTTCACTAGGGATAGTAGTTTTATCTCACATTCGATAAATTATTTTGCGAAAGCTGCAACACGGCAAGTGTTTCGTTACCGGAGAAAAATAAATCGCGAAATTGACGCAACACATGCATGAATTAAGTACAAGCTTCGATTATTTTGTCATATCTTTTTTTTTTTTTTTAATTCGTTAAGAGAGAAATGGAGTGATCGTGATACAAAACTGTGAAATTCGTTGATAAGCCTAATTTTTTTTGCAAAACGAATCATTATCGAGTTTGAACAGCAGCCTCTTTTCGCGCCGCATCCTGTAGCAATTGAGTGTCGACTTCGTCTCCGGGTAACTGTACGTAGCGCACGACCGAGCCTCTGATGAAGCAATTCTTCACGGACAGCTGCGTCGAAAGGTAAGAATTATTGGAAGAAACAATGAATGTTCAATTGGCACGAACTGTGAGAGATGCTGGGCAGACAAACTTCTAGCGAAACGATTATACTCACCATGTGAGGATATTTGTCAGGATCTGTGACACTTATGTCCGTTAGCTTTATGTTGAGGTACTGATCTACGGAATGGAGCGTACCACATATACTGTAGGATCCCAATGAAATTCAATTATTTTCGTTATGCCACTCGTGATTGTTTTTCTTTTTTTTCTTCTTTTAACGAATATACGACTCAATTTAGTCTGTTTGACAAGAGAGTGTACGGCGGAAGTCGCAAACTATTTGCGATAAGATATTGAAAAAAAATAGACACACGCTATACGATACAAAAAACCGCAGTGCTTTATTATTAATTAGCTTCTGCCCGTGAATTCGTCCCCGTGGATATTGGGATTTGATACAGAGAAGAGGTAAACAAAGAGAGAATAAAAGTAAGAAATAAAGGAAGAAGATTGAGTGTCATATTTCTTCGTTGCATCCCTAATATTTTTAATAATATAATATTGTGTTATAATTATTATAATTATATAATTATAATATTTATATTATTAATATTATTATAATATAATATTAATAATTATAATATATAATTATAATAATTATATATTATAATTATTATAATTATTATATTATAATTATTATAATAAAAATATTTATATAATATAATAATATAATTTATATTATAGGTAGAGTGTCATGCTTCTTACTTGCATTCCTAATTCGGGGTTGTTTTTAAAAATCATAGAATATGCGTTTTATTATTTGTTCCGAAGAATATTTATAATAATATAATATTATATTATAATAATTATTATAATATAAATATTTATATTATAAAAATAATATATTTATATATTATAATAATAATTATAATATGAATATAATTTATATTATATTATAGGTAGAGTGTCACGTTTCTTACTTGCATCCCTAATTAGGGATTATTTTAAAAAATCATAGAATATGCGTTTTATTATTTGTTCCGAAGAATATTTATAATGATATAATATTATATTATAATAATTATAATAATATAAAATTATATTATAATAATTATAATAATATAAAATTATATTATAATAATTATAATAATATAAAATTATATTATAATAATTATAATAATATAAAATTATATTATAATAATAATACAATATATTCTTCTTGAGAAACAATAATAACCCGCTTGCTGTAATTGATATTTGCAATTTTTCTTTTCTCCGGACCTCAAAAAAAACTTTGAAAAGTATCCGAACCATACTATAAAATACTTGCCGACCCTTCCTTCGAACAGTTTCCTGAACAAAATATAGCCATACACGATTTTGTCAAACAGACTGTACTACAAGATAATTCATCGACGATCTTTTACCTCAAGTCGTTCTTCAACTCAACCACCACGTCTTTTCCGATCAGCGATTTGAAGAAAGAATAAAACAACTGCAACCCAAAAATTAATCCGATACGTTGTAATCATTGATACTATTATTGCGAAATTGTAAATGAATTGTCGATAATCTGCACAGTCGTAGTTGCCAAAATAATTATCGCTTTTGCAGACAAATATTACGCGCTACGCAGCGTTGTCAATGAAGCTTAAGAAATGGAGCCTCTTTTTTACCGCGATGGTTTAGGAATATTGTTTACAGTCAAAAAGTGCACGCTTTGGAATCAACAGTTCAAATTTTTAACTTCAACAATTGGTGTTCTTATAAAAAAAAAACAAGTGTTTTTTTACAAGGCAGAAAACTTGAAATTAATATTCTTATTTGACAAACGTCGCGATTACGGAACAGGAGAATCGACCGAAATATTGCGTTTGCGCTTGCAACAAAACAAACAATTTTGAGGTTATCTTTGTGAAAAATGACTCTCGTTTGGTTGAATTTTAAGAAGAGTGCTTCTTACCATCTTTAGAATTCGTAATATCCTATTTTATCATTTATTTCACTAATTTAAATCCAATCGAATGGAAACAATCAATCTCTGCGGAACGCTGCCTCGAGTGTCTCTGTCCAACACACGCTTTGCCGTTTTGCCGGCGTCATTTGGCTAACGGTCGCGGTCTTACATACAGGTCTGAAAACTCTAATGCTGGCAGCCGCGATCAGGTGCGTCGTTGAGCGTGGCAAATTTCGGTCCTAGCGCCGCCACTAGTTGTCGCTGCGGTGCCGAAACCCGCGCACACACATAACCTCAATACGGCGAGCAACGGAGTGAGCGATTGAAAACGTGCGTCGCTGAGTCGCTGACAACTGTTGTTTTTTCTGCGTTTTGGACACAGTACCGTTGACAAACGAAACACTTGCAACAATAAAAAAACAAAACATGAAGGGGCAACATAAAAAAGTTTGAAAGGATTCTGCTTACCTCGATATGAAAAAACAATGCACGTACATAAATAAAAAATAGAGAATTTTTTGCATTTGTATTTTTATTAAATCGCATAAAAAAAATACGGGAATGAGGGATGGAAGGAAGAAAAAAAATTGAGCCTAGTGGCTTTGAAAGCTACAACGCGAGTATTAAGGGGAGTACGAAACCACTCCGTCAAAGTTCACGCGCAATGTAACAGCTTCAAAATCGTATGTATACGCTTATTACGCTCGCTTGGATTTAGAAAGTTTTCGGTTTCATTGCGATTAGGATTGCGATTAGGATCATATTTTTTTTTTATTGTATTAAGGCAGTAGTCTGCTTTACAGGCTTCAAAAAATCGATTTTTCGTTTTTGTCTTAAATCTATTCCAAAACTATCCAAGAATATGTGTTCAAAATTTTAGAGGCCAATTCGACATATTTTCGAAGCTAGATCAGTTTTAGTGGCCGAGCGTCGAGCAGGTGCGAATGCTCGGGCAGAACTTTACAGCCCGTTTTCTCGAGTTTTCATTTTCACAAGTTTTGGAAAACGGTGCCGGCGATAGTAAAAACAATATATGTCCGATCGAAAAAAACCAAAGTGATCTAGCTTCAGTATTGAATTATCTTCTATTTGAACTAAAAAAGTTGGACAAAAGTACTATTTAAATTACTTGTTTTGCAACTTAAAGTGAATTTTTTTTTTCAAAAAAGTGAATTTTTTTTTCAAACTTCGAAAAAATTTGGAATTTCGTCATTTCTTCGGTATTTTTTTAGTTCATATAGAAAAGGAACTTATAAAAACTAAAAAAAAATTTGGTTCCACTGTTTCAGATGCATCGCACGACCTCCATCACCGGCACCGATTTACGAGTGCACACTCCAGGCGCCCCAGAAAAATCGTTACAACTTTGGCAAATTTCAATAATTTGTAATAATAAAAATTGTTTTTTAAAGCTTGAATATAATATACTATCGTCTCAAAATTTCGTTTACCGCAATCATTTCCTTCCCTTTCAAAAAAATTGTTGAAAAAACGCTTTTTTTTCGGCTCCTAAAGCAGACTACTGCCTTAATCGAAACTGACAGGACTGTGGCGGTCCCGCCGCAGGTAAACGACTGTACCGACCGAGCGGAGCCTGTACAGAACCGCCGACCAACAGCGCCAACGGAGGAAGCAAAAACTAGTCCACCGACGCTGCGACGAGTAGCGGTCAGTTAAGCATCTGAGTAAAAATAAGGAGGTTTACGAAGAACTTCCGGCGTCTGGAAGTTTCGAGCACGTGTGCGGACGCGATCAGTACAAAAGAGAAAAAAAAAAGACTTGTAAACTAAGGAATAAAAGAACAAATACGGCACCACTGCCCTACGTGCGTTTACGGAGTTGTCCCTTATCCCCGCGAACAAACACCCCAAAGGACTAATGCCTTTTCCTGGCCGTTTTGAAAAGTCTTTCGAACTCGTAATAAATGTCCGCGTAACGAACATGAAGGTGGGACAGAGATAGAGAAATAGAAGCATGGCCGACTAGTGCCTGTGTCTCTGTCTGACCCGCCACAGCGGGTATTCCGATCGTAACGAACCTAGCGGCGACTAGTGAACTACCAACTCTCTTCAATAAGCTACCTACCCCTTCCACTGGAGTTTCCAGACCTGTATGTAAGACCGTGCGCCGATAAGGGTGCAAGCACCCAAGTGAAACGCACCCGACACACAAGAGCTTAGGAAATAAAGAATCTTAGATAGCCGGAACAAAAGGACTTTGTTTTCTCAACTTTCTTTATATTATAATTGTCTTCTAGTATTAATATTTATATAATATGTACAATTACGGTGTCACTGCGCACGGTTCATTCGCGGAACAACAAACAAAAAAAAAGAAAGAAAAAAAAACGAAAACACAACATACCGTCTCATCTCGTCAATTCGGAACGGCGTGCACGGCTATAATGCCCAGATAACCGAGCGTACTATTTGGTACCGCGTACCGATACTGTACCGGTACGGTACTTTCACGGCGCACACCACCAAGAGCAATACACGATTATCCGTTTAACGCGTATTTCACCTCCGGTCGATTAGCTCAATATTTCAAACGTACAAATGAGGTTTATACGGTTATCGCCGCAAATTCACCGATAAGAATATACCGACACCGCGATACAAAAATGCCTTTCTTCTCACACAAATGTAGGGCAGTGATAAACTGTATTGCTCGAAATGCACTGTGAACTTTCCGCATTCGTGTCCTTTTTGTTCCCCCCCCCCCCCCCCTTATTACGCGTTTTCTCACGTTTGCCCACTTTAACATCGCTCTGTTTTCTCGTCAACAGGCATTCAAACTTCATGGAAGCTTTACAATAAATCGCTCTCTGTTTTATCTTATTTACATCAATCCCACTCAACTGTACATATAATCACAATCACAAATTCATTTTCTCACTTCCGGAGCGCGATGCTCTTTTTCAGGACTCACCAATCTGGAATTATACTCTCGTCTCGCGTGTAATACATTGTGGAAAGAAAAAAAAAAGAAAAGAAAAAAAAAAAAAGAAGAAACCGGAAAAATTATTTTAAAAATACATTTGTTCTCACGTTTTGCCTGACAGTGTAATCGCTCGCGCGTTTACGTGCTTCGTGTGATTTATCACTTGACATTCGTCGTATTTTTCTACAACAGTGTACTTTTGTGCACGTTTCTTGTTTTTTTTCTTTTTTCCTCCATATACCGGATGACCGACTCGTATTCCGAGATGATCGTAGCCCCGTGCCCACATCACAATTCAAGTAACTATAATTTTCTCACAGAGACGCGTAAACATCGAGAAAGGCCATAGCTGGAAGCGCTTAATTTAGAACTTTGATTAGCACGGATTTCCAAATATTCCAAAATATAATGTATATAAATAAAAATAAAACTATCAAATGCCAATACCAGCGTACAATGGACATTGTGCATCAGAAAATTTGTTCGTCTGGCTGAAAATGAAGTTGCCTCAATTTCGGAAAAATCGTCTCGTGGAATGTCGCGAAATTAAACCGCCTCCAAATGGGACAAAAAAACGGCGCAGAAAAAAAAATTATTTTCTCCGAAAGCGAAAGAGCGCAAAAAAAAAAAAAAAAGATTTAGTAAATAACAATACCGATACCCTGAATTGCAATGATACAACTGACAACTTCCGTGTGCAATCTACCATCGTAGATTTTGGATTTTTTTTTTCCGCGTTGACGCCAAAACAACTTCGTCGTCACGATCCGACGACTCGTTATCAATTTTTCGAACGTGAAAAAAAAAAAAAAAAAAAAAAGATCGTTTATCGAGATGATCTTTCGTTTTGTCAAACGACAGCCATTTTAATGAGTCCCGATTGACTGCCACGCCCAACACTCGAGTCATCGAGACTGTCGAGATCGAGGGCCGACTCAATCATCGTCGTGTCCTGCAACAATCTCAGTCTCGAGGCTGACAATGGCGTTGTTACGGCAACTGGCGCGATCGCGCTGTCGAGACTCGTTGATCCGTGAACATTTTGTCGCAATGGCAAAGGTGCGATATCGTCAATGTCCATGGGCGGTATGTTGAGCGATGCCAATGGCACTTCGTTCGAAACGAGATGGCTCACGCTATTCGTCGTACTGCCTGGAATAAAATACACCATTGAAATATCAAACTCTCGTGTTTAAATTAAAATTCGATAAATGAGTTTTTTTTTTTTTTTTTTCTAATCGAGCTATTTATTTTTATCTGACACCGTTGACGTATAAAAAAAAAAAAATTTAATTTTTTATCGCCATTGGGACTGCCGAGATTATTGTCATTGCTTTTCTTTGTTTTCAAGATATTTTTTTCTCGGCGCAATATCGACAAAGCCTATTACAAAACATACGTTTTAGTAAAACAAAATAAAATCATTAGAAAAGCCGAAACCTGTGATCTGTTGAGAAGTGAGAAATAATCAATTGACTGAATCGAGTAGTCGGACAATTGAAAAATCAATCAATGTACAAATCGTTTCAATGGACGTATCAAATAATTGAGTCACAAATTTATAAACGAATTTCTTCATATCGTATGACATTTATATACGAAATCAAAACACATTTTCTCGACAACAATAAAAAAACCGCATACAACTCAAGGGGTTACGGGGGTGTAAACTTTTCAAAAAAATCCTTTTTTTTTATTATCTAATAGCACAATATGTCTAGAATATTCTCCGAAAGTTTTAAGTCAACGGGAGTAAAAGTTTAGGAGAGAGAGAGAGAGAGAGAGAGAGAGAGAGAGAGAGAGAGAGAGAGAGAGAGCCTTTGGGAATTTCCCCCGTTGGAAAACCCGCAAACTCGACGCGATTAGTCGCAAACAAAAAAATCGTCACATCAAGCACTGGACGCTGAAAAAATATCAACGATCGAGCGCAGTGTAAAATAAGAAGCGAAAAAAAAAACAAGTGTAACAAAAAAAAATACACTGTGAATGTCTTCTATAAAAAGTTAGAACAAAGTATTAGCTGAAAAATTGAAGAAAAATGAATGCACGGGTATTAGAGCAAGAATGTCGGATGCTACAAAGTGACAAATGAACTTACCAAACAGTACGGACCGAGCCCTCGATAACGAGTCGTAATTATAAACAAAGAAATACGTTTTTTTTTTAATTTTTACTCATAGAATACGTGTGTGTGTGTGTGTGTGGGTGTGAATCGATTGTTCCCGGAAATTATCTTATCTAGATTTTTGAAGACACGATAAATCGCAGACGTTTGTCGCTGACGAGCTTTCAAATTCCGAGAAAAAAAAGGAGAGAGAGAGAGAGAGAGACGGTAAAATTCATTCACACGCATATAAACGAATGAAATTTTCGTCTCTCAGGATAAAAGTTCCATTTTTTTTTTTCCATTACAATGATAATTGCAAAAATAATGAATTTTCTTTCACAACGAGTGTTAAATGTCGTCGTTATCGCTCATCGAGCTGATAATGAAGCGTCTATTGAGAATATCGTTCTCCGTGACCTCGTTCGTGCACAATGAATTTTCGGCAAACGTCATACCGTGATTCAACGGGGCGGAGCCAAATCTATTCACGACAAGGCCAATCGCGGCTTGTCCAATAATCGGTATACCACCGGGCCCCAATAATCTAGCTGGCAAAATATTTTTCGCAATCGGATATTTCACGGGTTGCTGGGTGCACCTTAGATTATTATTGTACCTTAGTGCGTGCTGAGAATTGGACAATCTCGCGGGCGTATCGTCGCGATAACGTTTTGGAAATTTTTGCAAATCAATGTAAGGTTCATTCGACTCGTCGTCCCGATATCTACCGAGCGTATCCTCGGAATATCTCTGCGGATAGTTTTGCAAATCAATCGCGTATTTACGCTCGAGAGCGAACTGATCGTAGATCAAATTATTGTCGGAACAACGATGATACTCGTCGCGACAACGCTGAGGATACTTTTGTATGTTCTCGTCGCACGTGTAACTGTACTTCTTCGCGTCGACGTTGAGCTTGTCGGTCTCGCGCATTTGTTCGCTCTTAAAGCGTTCCTGGGCTGTCGTTAGTCTCGATGGATATTTCGTTACGTACGTCTCGTTAGTGTACTGACGCGGATATTTTATTGTATCCTCGGGTGGACAACGCGTCGATATGCGTAACTCACCGTTCAACGATTCTATACGGGGCGAACGTTGTCCCGATACGAGATTGTTCATGGAACCCGTGAGTTCCGTTGTTGGTGCAGTCTCGATACTTATTCCATTGGCCTGCGATGAAACGGAAGTGAACTTTGAAATCACATTCAACAAAATATCTCCACTTCGTGAAATAATCGTCGTTTCGAATTGCGAAATATATGCAATCCTAATATTATACAATATAATCAATGAAATAAAAAATGTAGATCTCGAAAAGTCGATTTTCGGTTGACGGCACATCGCAAAATTGGCACAAACTTTCCGGACAATATCCCATACTTTCGTCCATCTCAATTATAAATGAGAATTCAACGTAAATAATTGAAAGTTTGTTAATCCTTACGAAGCCATTTAAACAAAATTCAAACTGAAGTGACGATGGAACAGAAATGGTCGATATTCGCTCACCTGTGGCTGCATTATTTTTACAGTCCCGTAAGCCTTGTATGCGTTTGTTATCACGTAATCGTCCGGCGTTTTTTCCTGCTCCGCCATATATTCCGGTGTAACGATACCACGACGATCTAAAACGTCGGAGAAATTTCACATTGATATGAAGAATACGGAATACCGAGGCGTCATAACAACAACAACAACAAACATGTCAATTATAATTACCGATCAAACTCGGTGGAGCAGGACCGCAGAGTACGTAGAAACAATTTCTACATATATTTCCTTGACTGTAAGGATTAAAGTTCTCCTGTTCTCGTTTGCTCGTGAACGAGCCTTTTATCTGTAACGTCAAATGATTAAAAAAAAAAAGACAAGGTCAATCGCGCCAAAGATGCCAATTGAGATTTTTATTATGACTAAGGCGACGTAGGCTTTTGCTATTCACGCTGCAAACAAACGCTCGACTGTATCAAATTGAACGGTTAGACGCTACCATAACTCACGTCTTCGTTCGTAGTCTGATTGCTCGTAGTCAGATAGGTATGAAAACCAGCAAGCCCGAGAATACTCCAAACGGAGAAGAAACAAACGACACCGACGACGACGCTTCCCGGCGATAGCTTCACGGCTTCTAAAAACGGTCTGTCGTCTCTCGTTACTGCAACAACAACAAAAAAAAAACAAAACCCAAACGGATTTTTAAGCAATAAGAAGCCTGTGAATAAAAATAAGAAGAAAAAAAAAGAGCATTTGTCGTCATACTCACGCATTATGAGATGTGTTATCGCACAGGCGAATATGAAGACACAAAGGAATGCAAGTGAAACGATAAAGGCGTAAAAGTATCGATAATTTCGTCTACCCACGCAATTGCCGACCCATGGGCAATGGTGGTCAAATGCCTCTGCGAAGACAAAGAAAAATATATATATTCTCTTCACTCCACAACAAACGCGGTAGCTCGAAATATTTTGCGTTTGCAAAATGCGCATGAGCGGTCCATTTTTTTTCAGATAATTAAAAAATTATAATAGAAACGATGATTTATGAATTTTTTCATCACTCACCTACACAATTATCACATAAACTACAGTGAGAGGCTCTAGGCGGCCTGAATATCTTACAGGTGAAACAATATTTGAGCTTCACGGGTTGTCCTCTCACTAATACCTCTTTCGTACGAGGCGGAGGCCTGTACGTTATCGAATTGCCATTGTTTGGCACTTCTGAAAATAACGAAAGAAGATTCGTGTGTTTAATTTGTACTTTTGTTGACATTTTTTTTTTTTTTTTTTTTTTTTGTAAACGTACGCGCTTACCTATTTGCCTCTCTATGTACGCGGCCTCGTCCGGTGTCGCTCTGGGAATAACGCCAGGATCGCTGAAGCTCGTTCTGAATAGAGACGACATTACGAAGAGAAACAGCAATCCTCCTATCACTGGTATAGCAGGAGTTATGTGAACCGCTAAATACGGACAGCTGTAAGAAAAAAGATATTTTCTTTTCTTTGGCCATAATAACATTCTTATTGATCAAGAAAATTGATTTTAATTCTGTTTCAGATGAATGGCAGCCCCTTTTTAGAGACCCATAACTTTTTCCACCTTAATGATTTTCGCACAATTTTTTATGTTTTTTTTTCTTCAAGTTCTCGAAACATTAATGAAAGACTGTGAAAAAAAAAATGCAAGACTTAATGAGACTTTCGATAATAAAAATTAGATAAAAAAAAAAAATCGTTGCATTCGCAACGACGCGAACTTCAAGCCCGTGCAGCGTCGTCTCAAGTTTTCATCCGAATACTCACTCGTACGCGAAAAAAAGAGCACTCGTGCCGGTGATAAGAAAAACCGTTAGGCCAAAGACACCTGTGCGTGGGGCCATCATAATCCTTCCGTCGCAACAAAATCTGTTTCGTCCGGGAAACAATTCCCACTTCCTCAGAATGTGCTCCATTTTGTGACTGTAAATATAATAATTTTTCATTAACCAATGTACTCCACTAGAGTTCAGTTTGTATGGAACGCTTTTTCGTCGTATCTTTTTGGCTCGATTGGTGCTGCGTTGAACGAAGCATGGAAACACATATTAAAAATTAATAGTACGAGTACGGCAATCCGAGCACAGGATCGCCGAAGGACATTTTTTGTTGTTTTGGAGATCCATCAAATTCTAGTTGAGAATTAAAAAAAAAATATCTCACGCGACGCGAATCGAGCGGATTGGATTCCAATGTGAACTCCATACGCGCCGCGTCTCTATCCGCAAAGGAAGTGCGGTAGTGACGCGAATATCGTGTTTTGCTTCAGACTTGGGCACTGGGTACAGGTACTGCTAAAAGCTCTAGTGCTAAAACTGGACTGCTAAATAGACTCTAGCGCTAAAAGCAGCACTGCCAAAGAGTCTCAACTGCTAAAACGCTCAAGGGTATGTTTGTGAAAAGTTTTATTGGAAATCATTGAAACTGCTGAAACGCAAAAGGGTGTTTTTGAAAAATTTTATTAGAAATTATTGAAAAGTTAATAGAACATTGAAAACAAAGAGAAAATGACACAAAGTTTACTCAGAAAAAATCCAAAAAACTTTTCTCAGAAAATTTCCAGAAAAGATTCCAAAAAACGCGCACACCTGCGGTGCTCCTGAGAGCCTGCGCAAGCGGCGAGGAAGATCATGGCAGAAATAGAGGAGAAGGCCGCGACGATTAGTGACGATCGTCGTACGGTATAACCTCCCGCCGAGCGCAGCGCAATGGCACCGATAGCGAGGTAAGTTTTCTCAGAAAAATTCCAAAAAATCGTCAAAAAAATCGCAAAAAGTACAGTATAAGCTCCATCGGTAGGACTCATACGAGCCCTCTGTCGGAAGCTAGTTTTAGCAGTAGAGCCCGTTTAGCGGTACAGCTTTTAGCGGCGGAGCCTCTTAGCGGTATAGTTTTAGCAGTGGAGCTTTTAGCAGTAGAGCCCATTTAGCGGTACAGTTTTAGCAGTAGAGTCTTTAGCAGTGCTTTTTCAGCAGTAAAACCCGACCACGCGGTATCCGTGTTCCGGGCACTGCAATGAGAATTGAAAGAATCGTCTCGAGCGCTGTGCCTCTTACAAAGGACATTACTTCGAAGATAAACAATATTAAATTATAATTCTATTAAAACCGTGCGATCGTAAATCACCGAAGTACCAACAATTGAAAACTCACATATTTTTCGTGCGTAATCTTCGTTGTGTTTGTTTCACGGTTGTCGCGACGGTTGTCTCCAAGGGTTTTCTTCACCTGTACCCCTCTCATCAACTTAACCTAATATCTCGTTCGTAAAAGTACACAATTGAATTCCATCGGATCCCGATGATACGCGGCATCATCGTTTAATTCACTTTGTGCGTGTACCAAAAAGCTCACGCCAATCACCTAAAATTCAAAACTACAATTCCTTTCTCGCGCTTGTATATTCTATAAAAAGCAATGAAGTCAAAATCGTGAAGGTGTACACAATCGTCGCGAAGAGATATACCACCAAAATAACATATAACACGCACGAAGGAGGCACGGACACGCGGGCCGGCGCGCACGCGCGCGCGTGCCTACACACACACACACACACACACGAGGAGAGACACGCGAGAAAGAAATGAAAAAAATTCGCACCTTTCCAGGAAAACCGTGTGTGTGTGTGTGTGTGTTTTGTTTGTGTCTCTCGATTTCGCGATCAAGTGCGCTCACGTCTCTTAGTCAACGTGCGATTTTGATTGATAGTCAAGCACGAAATATCCAACCAGGTAAACTGGGTGAATTCGTGCAAGCTCTTGCCTTCGTAACGTTAAACTGGAGAATCCATATCTTTCGTTCGACGAATCTGACATCGCACACACACACACACGTTTATCAACGATAGAACATAAGAGACGGCACAATCTTCTATCGTCTACCAACACGAATATATATATAAATATATATATATATATATTGTTCACGCATGTAATAAACACGTATAAATTTGTGTATACTCCTATACACACGAATCGTCTTTTATACGATTAAAAAATCCTCCGTAACGTGTACTAATGGCCTTTGATAAACGTCATCCACTCAACGATCACGATACATGTGTGTCCCTCCTGTGCGTTTATTTACCGAGCCCGATTGTTGGCTGCTGAAATTGAAAGGAAAGAAGAAGAAGAAAAAAAAAAAAACAAAAGACGACAAACAGAAAGCTACCGCCCTCTGACGGACGAACCGCGTTCTCGCGTGTGTTCGGAAAGAAAGCAAGAACCATGTGATCTTGACAAGCGGAGAAAATTGTGAAAACTCATGTGCGCGAGGATTCCTGAGCGTTCACGATTTTTTTTTTTGTTTTCGTACATTCCACGGATAATGAAGCAACCCCGCTCTGGTTATGGCGAAATAAAGACGGTCTCGATTTATTTAAAATCACTGCGTATCGCTCGTCGTATATACAGGACTTGTTGCAGACACTCAGGTGTGCGCTCGAAAACGTCGAATCATCGCGAGTCCGAGATCGCAAATATACGCACATATATATATATATATCTATTTATATAATTTACTTTTATGATACACGCAATTAACACTTAAATTTAATCGGAATTCTCGAATCACGCAAAGCGGCGTACGCACTGTGCGAGGTATGCGTTGCACACGCCTCGACTCGAGGCATTCGTTACACACGCCTCGACTCGAGGCATTCGTTACACACGCCTCGACTCGAGGCATTCGTTACACGCGCCTCGACTCGAGGCATTCGTTACACACGCCTCGACTCGAGGCATTCGCTACACACGCCTCGACTCGAGGCATTCGTTACACACGCCTCGACTCGAGGCATTCGTTACACACGCCTCGACTCGAGGCATTCTCTACACACGCCTCGACTCGAGGCATTCGTTACACACGCCTCGACTCGAGGCATTCGCTGCACACGCTTCGAATCGAGGCATTCGTTACACACGCCTCGACTCGAGGCATTCGTTACATACGCCTCGACTCGAGGCATTCGCAACACACGCCTCGACTCGAGGCATTCGCTACACACGCCTCGACTCGAGGCATTCGCAACACACGCCTCGACTCGAGGCATTCGTTACACACGCCTCGACTCGAGGCATTTGTTACACACGCCTCGACTCGAGGCATTCGCTACACACGCCTCGACTCGATGCATTCGTTACATACGCCTCGACTCGAGGCATTCGTTACACACGCCTCGACTCGAGGCATTCGTTACACACGCCTCGACTCGAGGCATTCGTTACACACGCCTCGACTCGAGGCATTCGTTACACGCGCCTCGACTCGAGGCATTCGCTGCACACGCCTCGACTCGAGGCATTCGTTACACACGCCTCGACTCGAGGCATTTGTTACACACGCCTCGACTCGAGGCATTCGCTACACACGCCTCGACTCGATGCATTCGTTACATACGCCTCGACTCGAGGCATTCGTTACACACGCCTCGACTCGAGGCATTCGTTACACACGCCTCGACTCGAGGCATTCGCAACACACGCCTCGACTCGAGGCATTCGTTACACACGCCTCGACTCGAGGCATTCGTTACACACGCCTCGACTCGAGGCATTCGTTACACACGCCACGACTCGAGGCATTCGTTACACACGCCTCGACTCGAGGCATTCGCTCCATACGCCTCGACTCGAGGCATTCGCTACACACGCCTCGACTCGAGGCATTCGCTACACACGCCTCGACTTGAGGCATTCGCTACACACGCCTCGACTCGAGGCATTCGTTACACACGCCTCGACTCGAGGCATTCGTTACACACGCCTCGACTCGAGGCATTCGTTACACGCGCCTCGACTCGAGGCATTCGCTGCACACGCCTCGACTCGAGGCATTCGTTACACACGCCTCGACTCGAGGCATTTGTTACACACGCCTCGACTCGAGGCATTCGCTACACACGCCTCGACTCGATGCATTCGTTACATACGCCTCGACTCGAGGCATTCGCTACACACGCCTCGACTCGAGGCATTCGCTGCACACGCTTCGAATCGAGGCATTCGTTACACACGCCTCGACTTGAGGCATTCGCTCCACACGCCTCGACTCGAGGCATTCGTTACACACGCCTCGACTCGAGGCATTCGCAACACACGCCTCGACTCGAGGCATTCGCAACACACGCCTCGACTCGAGGCATTCGCAACACACGCCTCGACTCGAGGCATTCGTTACACACGCCTCGACTCGAGGCATTCGCTCCACACGCCTCGACTCGAGGCATTCGCTCCACACGCCTCGACTCGAGGCATTCGCTACACACGCCTCGACTCGAGGCATTCGCTACACACGCCTCGACTCGAGGCATACTTGAGAAAATATCGGTAAAATAGCCAAGTTGTTGGTATAACAGCCACGATCAAAGTGCCTCGGCGCGAACGGTGCGTCGCGTGCGAACAACTGTGTTGCCTCGCAACGCATTGCGCTATACACAGCAATGACTCTAATTACGAAAAGTAATTAGACTTTACGAGAGTTACGTTCTTCCGCGACGCAATGATTTCGAAGAATACTTTTGCTTTGTGCTTATCCTTAATTTTTTTTGTTTCGTTCCATCGGGTCCTAGTACACGACCAATTGGCCTTCACGTTTTGCCGCTTTTATTACGCGATTTTGGATATCGTTATCGCTAGGGAATCGATCACAAATGCTCGTGAAAGATCCACAAAATCGTAACTTTGTCGAGATGAAGTAACGCAGGATTTTACGGATCGTGGGGGCTTAGGTGTATTATAGCTCGAGGGGCGTAGCCGCCCGGTTCTCATTTCACGAAAAACAATGATCCCGCGATGTACATACACCGCTGAAGGTAAGAACATGTGCGCGAGAGAGGAAAAGAGAAGAGATATAAAGTGGGGGTGGAGGGAGATACTTGTGGCAAATATCGGAGAAAATTGATCTTGAATTCTACAATGTGCCCACTTTTGCCATCCCCGTTGCATGCATGGAGACGATGGAATTGTTAAATGACCCTAAATGTAGACGCGAGCGGTATAGAAGAAAAACGCGAGGTAATTAATGTGCGATCGAGAGAAACGAGCGGGAAAGAGAGAGAGAGAGAGAGAGAGAGAGAGAGAGAGAGAGAGAGAGAGAGAGAGAGAGGGAGAGAGGGAGGGGTGCAAGTTGGCGGCCCGTTGTAAAATAGGTCGACGACGCAATGCAGTATTACCGCACTCGTCTCGAATCCTCAACATTGCGATATATCCAACAACCTTTAATACCGGATGTTGTAGCGAGCCTAATACGTATCCGTATCCGACGCAATATACCTTCATATGTAATTACACAGCTGCACGCTTTGTGTATGTGGCTCTATTTCTTCTCACCTACCGTTAAGGTATTCCTTTCACGAAGGAACGTATATTGTCGGCGCATGAGCCAGGGCCCTTTTGAATCATTGCCCGCCTTAAACAAAATGTTTATTACAAAGGATGTATGTACTTAATAAGTCTCGTTGTTACCAAAATACAATAAAGCAATTACAATGGTGTTATTCTTGTTTTCTTAAAATATTTTCCCTTCTAGAATGATTCAAGCCTCAAGGTGTCCATATCTGAATTACAAAGTTGACGTGAGATTTTCATTGTTCCACCCCCCAAATGAGATTTGGTGAGATCTTGCCCCCCCCCCGCTCCTCAACAATTGTTAATAAGATTATCTTTCAGTCAATGTAGATCAGCCATTGCGTTATTGCTATCTCGAAACAATGTTATCGCTTGCGAATAGACAAATTGCCATCCAACAATTATCTTCTACGAGAAATAAAATCTCTTGGAAAGAATCAATATCTCAAAATGGCCGTATTTTTATCACCGTCTAAATGTTAGCGACATTTCGCGCGTAAAAGAAACGTTCTACGGCAAATTAATATAAAGTATAACAAAGTACAAGACGAATCTGTGTATCTCGAGTCACACACCCTCTGCGGCGATTCCCGGATGCCCGGTGTCGTCCGCGTACACCGGTGAACATGCGCGCATGCGGAACGCGCGTGAAGAGGTGGCTCGTGGTGGGGGGGGGGGGGGGGGCTAAAGAGTGGGATCGACACACACCCTCCGTTGCATAGAGCCATCTCTCGTCTCGTTCGAGATGTACGCAAAAGTATTCGCGCAAGCGACGACCCGGCACAAAGGCAAGAGAGATCGCGAGAGGAGTGAGGTGGGGGGGGGGGGGGGTGGGGGTGGGATGGAGCTCGACGGGACATAGATAAAAGCCAACGATGGGTGGTGTGGATGGAAAGTCGTAGGGAGCTTTTTTTTTGTCTCGCGATTGTTGCTTATACCAACACGCGGCCTCGCGCGCTGCAGTCTCCGAGCTCTCTCCTCTCTGCTTAGCGTGTGTGTCGTTAAGGGCGAAAAAGCGATGAGAGAGAAGGTGAGAGAGAGAGAGAGAGAGAGAGAGAGAGAGAGAGAGAGAGAGAGAGAGAGAGAGAGAGAGAGAGAGAGAGAGAGAGAGAGAGAGAGAGAGAGAGAGAGAGAGAGAGAGAGTGAGAGAGAGAGAGAGAGAGCTCTGAAAGGAAGCTTCGCGGGCTCGCGTATAGATATGCAAGGTTTGGGGGTGGGGGTGTAAGAAAGCACGCGCGCCATCAACGGGTGACTCGCGAGGATCGGGCGCGCGAATGTTTTTTTTTTTTTTTTTTTTGGTAGAGCAAATGGCCGCAAGGGGAGCAGGGCGAAAAAGAAATCCCGCGATTATTTCGCGAAGCGTGTTTATATGACGCGTATGCACGTTGGACGCGATACAATGTAGGGAGTAAATTTTTACAATGTGTTCTCATGCTATCTTTACGTGAATACGCGTAGCTGGGAAAAGTCGATAATTTATAATTGTAGCAAATAATAACGGGGTTGCGAACGTTACGGGGGAACGGTCGAATGTGTACCCGTAAAAGGCGCAAATGCGGTATATGTAAAAAAAAAATATATATATATATATATACATGTACAGAGAATACGCGTGTATTACGCTGGAGGAGCTCGGCGCAGTGGAAAGAAAGGATGGACGTACGGACGCAAACGCTAAAATCAGCTCGACCGATCGATGCGATAAATGGATGCGTGCGATTGGGTAGCCGAGGAAAATCGATATGCGATGAAACCCAGGGGGCACCCTACCTAGGCAAACTTATATACGAGACTACGCTTTCTCTCTCTATCTCTGCACTCACTCTCTCCCTTTCTCTTTTTCTACCCCTCTCACTCTTGCGCTCGCGCGCTCCCTCTATTGCTCTATCTCTCTCTCTCTCTCACTCTCTCTCTCTCTCTCTCTCTCTCTCTCTCTCTCTCTCCTCTCTTTCATCCGACAGAGCTGCACACACACACACACACACACACAGAGCACATACATACTATTCGCCGCACCGCGAGGATGGAGGAGCAAAGACCGAAATATCGATTTTTAGGCCCCTACGCGGCGGTTCGATGCTCATATCTGCCCCGTGCCCCGTTCGCGAAGCGCCTTTCAAAACACCGCGACGCGTGGTGCTATAAAAATCATTCTTTAATATACAATTTTCAAACACGTTTGCTTTGATGATTTTTCGTTTGGCGCGCCCGGAACTACTTCACCGTTCTTACTATTCGCGAAGTTTACTCTCTTACTCTTACCACTCTATCTCTCTCTCTCTCTCTCTCACACACTGCATTATGTGTATTGCAGTACTGACACGACCGGTTGAAACACGAAGAGACGAAATTTAATCGCGCTCGCGTGCGACGTCTAAACGATACATTGTAAAGCAAAATATTTTCTATTGACTGTTACTCGATTTTTTTTTCTTCATATACGTGCAAACGAAATAACGTATGCGCGTGTGATTATTGACCAAACGGAAGAACTTTCCGTAAGGGATATATCGTCGAGGTGTTAATTAGTGGCGTGTTGATATTGTGCAGAGCTGGGGAGGAACTGCGAAACATGTCTTCAGGTAATACTTTTTTTTTTTTTGCAGGACACTTCTTTTCATTGACACTCGATTTGTCTTCTTCCCTGTTTACCTTTCATCCGGGCTAGTATTGTTTTTTTCGTTGGCTCACTTGAGTATGCGTTAATAAGCTGTGGACGAGTAAAACTCATCCAAATCCCCGGGAATCCCCTGTGTGTGAAAAAAAAAAACGTGTGTACCGAAGCACGAAAAGCGTGTGAGCACATTCCTTAAAGCTCTCGAAGATCGAGCGATACTTCCACCCCTTGCGTTCTACGAATGAAAATATTGATCGTTGGATAAAAGTGACAAATCATTGAACGTACGAAGAGTGAGGATTGTTAACGTGTGAAGAAATTAATGTTAAGAGCACGCGCTTTGATCCGGCGTCTTGCATCAAACGCGTACGAAGGCAAAAATCTTCGCGAATACACCTTTGCAACGTTTTTTGCGTTGTTTTTTTTTTTTTGGAGGAGATAGACGGAACGTGGCTTTCGATCGTACGCCTCACGGATGATTAGAGAGAAGATTGTCAAATTGAAATATAAATGTGCGAGTCGCGGGGATGTGAAAAATGTTTAGGGCGAGGGCGGGGATTGGGAAGAACGCGTCACAATATAACGCTTTGCCGGGGCACGGGCGCAAATTCGATTACAAATCAAGCCTGAGAGTCGAGCAATATATATGTATATGTAGCTACGTGTCTATCGATATTGCTGTAAATACGTGTATACATGTAATGCATAGATTTACGTGAACTCATATGCAATCGCCCGATCATTACGTTAGGATACTATTGAGTCTTTGTTTCTGCTCTTTTTTTTTGCTCTAATAAGATCGCGTGACCTTGAGCTCTGATGTTTTTCAAATAAAAAAACGTTTTTTGTATGCGACCTACGTGTAATTGCTTTTTGGTGCCTGTAATTCTGCATTTCTTTGCTTTTCGCCATTCGTCGAATAGCCGAGTAGGAATTTTCCAAAAGTTGCCAGTCGGCCAAACGATAGTCAACTTCCAAGCCGACATAAGAAATCATTACTAATTGGAAATAATAAACAAAATAAACAATCCTATTGAAATTTGCGTAGTTGGAATGCAACGAAAATATTACTTCGGATCGCTGTCTTTTTTTTTTTTGGGAACAATTGAGCTATAGAAATGACTGGACTCGAGGGATCTTCGATAACAATTCGCCGACAAATGATTTCAGATCATAATGAAAATAAAGAATTATCATTGCGTTCCGACGCTGCAAACTTCAACATCGAGTTCCTTTAGGCTTGTAAATTTCATGTTTTCTTATTTTAGAATTTTCATATCACTCGAATCTGTTTCTTCCTTGCCCCCTCGCTTAATCGGATATTAATCCTATTCCTTTTTCACGCGCGATCGGATGCTCCATTGTTTCTCTCGTTCACATATTCTACGAGTGCGCGACACTTTCCCTCTTTCTCCGTCGCATATTTCCACGTCTTATCCCTCGCTCATGTTTCCTTATCCTTTCCACAAATGTCTTTTGCCGCGCAATAATTCCATGGCGCTCCGACGTTTTCCATTAACGCTTCGTATAAACTATTACGCGTCGTTTTTTTTTTGTATCTGTTTTTCTCTCTCTATGGTCTTTCTTAAGTTTTTTTTACATCCCTTGTCTATCAGAATCTCCATTGTTATTTCTTTCTTCCACTTTTATCATTTCTGTTTCCTCTATTTCTAATTCCTTTGATACTTTCGTAAAGTCTTCGTAAAGTCTTTTCCCCAATTTCGAAGGCTCCGCTTTGTATATTAATAACGAAATTGTAGATTGCTTCGCGCCAATTGTCGTCGAGAGACAGAATCGTTCAGGCGTAATTTCACTTCCGATAACGAACCTTCCGCAGCATTTCTTTTCAGATCGAATTCTTGTATTACCTTCTTTTTTTTTTTTGTCAATTTTCCATTCTCAGAAATTCTTCATCTTTTTTGCAGAAAAAATGGCGATCGCAGCTTCTGAGAATTATCAGCTCAAGTGGCACAGCTACGGAGCTCATCTTCACACTTCCGTTGCAACGTTACTGCACTCCGAGTCATTCGCCGACGTATTACTCGCTACATCTTGCGGCAGACACGTGGCTGCTCATCGCTTCGTTCTCGCCGCGTGTTCCTCCTACCTGAGTCATATTTTTCAAACGTGTCACTTCGGCGCGAACACCAATGCACCCATTATCGTGGCAAGTATTTCGCAAAATTGGAAAAAAAAAACAAAAAACAAATCTTCCAATTAAAATCGTTTGATCGGTAAATTAAATTGTTTCGTTCGAAATAAAAATAAATAAATAATGTATTTTCATTGACGCAGGTGCTCCCAACGGAAATTGGCTATCGTACTTTGAAGATTTTAATACAGTACATGTACAGCGGCGAGGCGACCGTGACAAACGATCAGCTCGAGGGTGTACTAAAAGCCGGCGATATATTGCGCGTACGTGGTCTCTGGAGATCGAACGCCGGTAGCAGTAAAAAAGAAAACATTCAATCGAACAATCAAAAAGTCGAGCGCGACAAGAGAGATCAACAGCCGATACCGGGACAATTGCAAAAGATCAAATTGATACAACCGCAGCAAGAGAAAATGGTCGAAACGCCAGCAGCGGCGGCCCCGCCATCGGCACCGACGATCGTACAACCACCCGCGAATTCACCCGTACCTGTTGCCGCCACACCGGTCACAACGTCCCTACCCCCGACACCATCCGCGCCACTCGCCACCAAAATCCTCGAGAGAAAGAGCACGGAAAAGACGGACGATAATATTCCCGAACAAGACGACGCTAAACGTGTTCTCGAGGATAACAAGCACACGGAACAGAGCAAGAACAAGGAAAACGTCGAGACGAATGCAAAGAAAAAACGAACCAACAACGACGACGTCGAGTCGACAAAGTCGAGAAGCGAAGTTGGCGATAATGTAAGAGACCGAAATGAATATGAGTTTTCCTTTATTTCGTCATTATCGTGTCAGTTTTATTTGACAGGAAAGTGGAGAGAGAGAGAGAGAGAGAGAGAGAGAGAGCGAAAACATGAAATTAATGCAACCACGTGTTATGCTTCGGTTAAATACTGTAAATTCTTGTGATTGTGACGAAGTTTTGGAAGATTATACCTAGAGTCTAAAAAGTCCCAAAAAAAAACTGAGTTTTCTGAGTCTTTGCGAAGGATAATTTCATTAGTGATATCTCGATATTCCGAATCCTCCCGAAATGAAATTTCGTGAAGGCTTAAAAAATGCAAGACAAACTTCTTCATGATAGCTCACAATATTTGTCCGCTCTTTGACAAGTTAAACTACGATAGCATTGTAGAAATGGCTAATTGTGTAGGATGACTCCCATCACAAAATTCTCTATACCGTTGCGCGATTAATCGATTGATATAAAGAAAAATTCATATAAAGTAAAACGATGATAATCCATTTACCGATTCAATGTATTAAAATTTAAACGAATGAAATACCGTGTATTGGCAGACTGAGCTGAATCTGGAATTATTGGTAAAAGACGAGCCGATTGACTGGGAAGAATCAATGGATCCATCCGAATCCCTCACGATAGATCACGAGATTGACATCAAACCTGTAAGTGTGATTCGTGATTCAATCGCCGTTTTTTAAAAGAAAAAAATCATTTCTTTTATTTTTATTTTATTTATATATTTATATATATTATGTAAATATATATTCATATCCTAATATTATAAATCTGACTTTCTGTCTGTCTGTTACTCAATAATATTTTTCTAATTCTAATATTCAACTCGAATCTAATTCAATTGTGAAATTATCAGTCTTATATAATTCTTATTATAGGATACAAACAAATCAAATATAATTAAAATATATAATTTAATATCAAATCTAATATAAATAGATCTAATGTTTTTCTAATTATAACATTCGTGTCAAATGTAATGTAATTATCAAATTTAATTTCTTATAGAACACAACGAATCAAATATAATTTAAATTTGGTCAAATCCAACGTCTAATGTTTTTCTAATTATATTTTAAAAAATCTAATGACAAAATTTAAATTCTCATCGACTACGAAGGACTGAAATATAATGAAAATCGAATAGAATCAAATATTACATATTTTTAACTAAATTCTGAATGACGTATGGCAGCCTTTGAAAAAAAGAATCAATTAAGAGGTATTTTAACACAAATTGCGAGATCCACGCAGGCGAAGTCGCGGGTAGAAGCTAATATATTTATATATATTATATAAATTATTGCAGGAAATAGTTCACAGCGCGGACGAGGATGGCGACATCGAGGAGGAAGAATACACGCCGCTAACTTGTGACATGTGCAGTCAAACATTCAACAGACCATCGGACTGGGTCCGGCATATCGAGTTTACCCATGCGGACATGACGGAAAATCGACGAAAGAAACGAAAGGTGCAAACAAAAACAAGCAAATTATATTTTACTCGGCGCAAAGAAAAATAAAGAGCTTCTCTGAAATAACTGCGAATTTCTTCTTTTGCTGTCACGCGTTGGAAAATTCACAAAAACGAACAAAAGTGTGACGAAGGGAGTGAAAGAAATTTTGAGGGGTTACGTGGGCTTCGAAGCCAAAGAAAGCTCTCTATTTTTTAAAAATATAAATTATTTTATTCAAAATGTTAAGCACATAAAGGAGCAACATCTTAATAATATTTTTACAAAATTTCATCCAAAAATTTGGAAAATTCAGCCTGTGGGACTTGGTTTCCGGAGATCCCTCAAAAAAAAAAAAAAGTGTCCTCGTGGTGGTCAGGATAACTCATGATAGGTCGTGATTGAACGAAGGATTTAAAAAAAAAATTTGTTCCCTGCATTATTCAACTTAGCTCATAAAACTGATTTTTTTTTTAATAGTACGACTGGATAGAATTCAATCGATTATGAATAGCTAGCAATTATTTCGTGTTCACAGGGTGACGTTGACGACGACAGTAAAGAATTTCCACCGTTGAAGTGTGATCTCTGCGGCAATATGTATCCAACGCCACAGGAATGGGTGCGTCACATTCAAACGGAACACACCGAGGAACAATTGGCGCTTATGAACAATTCTGCCCCGCCTAAGCCAAAGAGAGCTCACAGTCATCAAAAATTGTGTAACATATGCCAAAAAGTATTTCCGAGTCATGCCTCGATGGTGATACACCAACGAACGCACACGGGTGAAAAGCCATTTCTCTGTTCCTACTGTAAAAAAGGCTTCAACGTAAAGAGCAATCTGTTGAGGCATTTGCGAACGTTACACGACAAATTTGTCCATCCGAGCCTTTACGGTAGCAACGGAACCAAAAATTCTTAGACCCCGTAATAAAAAAATCGATGCGCGTTTCTCTTTTACGACGAAACGAATGGCATGAAAGAAAAAGCTCAATTGCAAGGCGTCGTCTTTATCGCCAGAGTTTTGTACTGTGTTCGAGTCACTCGGTAAAAAAATATATATATCGCGAACAACTCATTCGCGAAAGCGAGCGAGATGATCTTAAGAATATACTGGCAACTGTGTGAGTTTGTTTCTAAAACACACTTTTTTTTTTTTTTAATGCGGAGACTTCAAAATTGTGACAAGGACGCGAAATTAACTGTACAGTTTGATCATTTTTAATCGCTAATTTGGCGATTTATCTTCAATTGGACTATTCTTCAAGAAAATTGAAGTTTTTTTTTAAATAATAATTCTGCGCATGAAGAATCGCAAGAAACTGGGCAATGTTTAGCTATGCCGTTATCCATGTTCTTATTAATTCATCAACTTGCTGTTGGAATGTTTTTAAAATAATTCTTCTTTCAACTTTACTCGTTAAAGACGTATAGCACGGCCAGTACATTTTTAATTTATCAAATAAACGCGATCATTCGGGCTTTCTCTTGGTTTTCCGTACGATGGAAACTTTTCCAGTTGAAGGCTCAGGCGAATTTTTGTCAAAGGCGTTCTACATTAAGAGAAAGGAATAGACAGAGAGAGAGAGAGAATGTTTTCTACAGAAATAAGCACTTTTCGTTATTCTGAAGAAAGTCTCGTTAATTTTTTTTGTAATTTATTTATCAATTATATAAGATTTTACTTTCAGTATTTGGAATTACGTATATTCTTTGCGCTATAATGTAAATAATTGTCTTTCTCTAGCAATTAATGAAAAGAAAAATCTCAAAAAAAAAAGTCTGAACATATTTGAAACGTAGTTACTTTCATCGTTTCTTTCGTGCACTGCACCAAAGCAATAACGATTGAACTTACACAACAGTGCATACTTGAAGAAAAAAAAAATATACGTAATTTTTCAGTCATTGAACAAAAATTGGAAGAAACAAAAAAATATACTTTTTGCAAACGAGAAGTGATTATTTCTGATTATCGCGTGACATAAGCAGAATCAAAGTACGTTTCGTCTGTATAGAATTATACGAAGTACCAGGAGCTGGCCGGTACCGTTCATTTTATACCCTCTTGCACGATTGCAAACTTTGAAAACAAAACGAAAGAAGAAAGAAAGAAAGAAAGAAAGATCACAAAGTCGCAAAAAGCACCTAATTCCAGTTATTATATATAAATTAACCCTACGAATACTTCTATCTTATCTACCAAATACTATTGAAAATAGTAAAAGGGAAAGAAAAAAGAGTAACGGACGCAATGTCGAAATTTTACGAGGTTTCCTTTCGATACGAAGCAATAACCGCAAAGTTCGAATCCAAGAGGCTGAACGACAATTGCCAAAGTACCAATTGCATTGTTCATAATTTTACATACAAAAAACAAAAAGGAAAATGAATTCCTTGCGTATTTTTTTTGACGTTATTTTCTTTCACACCCCCATTCGCCCCCAAAAAAAAGTAATTATACATACCCAAATACCAAAGATTTACTTAGCTTGAATAGGAGAGTACCTCAAGTATGCATGTTTCTTCGGGAAAATGAAGTGGAAGAAAAAAAAAGGTCAAAGATTATGAAACGCCTGTGACTCGATTGATCCACATTGAACGAGGAACGCCCGTGCGCGCGCGGTTTGTGTGCGAGAATATTGAAAATATATAATGTAATATAATTCCGCGTTTAAATCAACAATCTAATGATTCGATAATTCAGTGAAATTTCATTTATAACGAGAAAAAGTGAAGGAAAAAAAAAGATCGAAACGAGATAAGATTACAAAAAAAAAAGAAAAAAAAACTACGTACTTCTAGGCTATCACAATCATGATAGCCAACTCATTTCCCCAGTTCGTAAGTTAATTATGTATTTTTATATTAAAGTAGCTTATGCGTATACGTATAAATATACACACACACATATATATATATATATATAATATATATAGGAACGAGAAATAATATTGATAAGATTTTTCGAACCTCTGACTAAAGTAGGGTGCAAACAAAAAAAAACATTCGAAAATTTATGAAAAATCTTTTGTTTTTTTTTTCTTCAAAATGTATTTGATTTTTCTTACACGTTACAAACGCAATTTCTCTATAAAAAGATAAAAAAAAAAAAGAAAACCACAAACACGCAGTCACGGTCGATGACGGCGAATGTAAAACTTGTCCGTCGATAGCATGTGGAAAAAAAAAAAAAAAAAAGAGGAAAAATTGAATTTTTAACAGTCGTGGACGAGTCATCCTACGACAAACTTTAGTGTCAATTCTGCGTTGCGCTAGAACTGTGACGAGCCAAATAACTTTTAAATGTAAAATTTGAATAATATATCTTCAAAGTATTAAAAAAAACCACGTTTGTGACCGAATTTTTCCGCCACCGACGAGTGATGCGTATCCTTTTGATTTTTTTTTTTTATACATCATTGCGTGGAAAGATCAACTTCCATTTTATCGCGATGTTCCGTTTATCATTAGAGTTTACAGTAATTGATTGAAGTTTTTTTTTTTTTTTTTTTTTTTTTTTTTTGAAAACTGAACGTACGAATACTCTTGAGGTGATCAATTGTCCTCCTCCTCGTCGATCTTCGGTGCTAGATAATATCTTATGTGGCCGATATCGCCGATTTTGTACTCGCAAACGAGCGGCACGTCGCCCGACATCGACAATTGTACTTGAGCGCAGAGGGGTGTCGCTTTGACGAAACAATTGAGATATCGACATGAGAAAGTCAGCTTGACGGGTTCTTGCATCTCCACTATAACGGCCTCCTCTTCCTTTTCCGATTCCGCGGTTTGTGCCAATTTAACGTTCGCTGGAAAGAAAGAAAAAAAAAAAAAAAAAAATTCTGTATGAGCGCAAAGTTCAATACACAAACACGCGAGTGTGAATTCGAATAATCCCGTGGATGTAAACATTCTTTTTCTTTCACGTTTCTTGTTTCCGTACACAATGAAGCGAAAGTGTAAACGCGACAGGCCAAAGATAAGAAGGAACGAACGAATAATACCAAACGATATTAATTCTATGAATTAACGGGAATCTCGAGGCTTGTCTCGAGGCAAATCGATTAGTCAACGTATCGCCTTTGTCAGTGAAAGAGCCGTAGAGCGGGAAAAAAAAAAAAAAACATGTGGAAGATGAAGACACCTCAGAATTATTACACCGTCGCGGTGAGTGAGAGACGAATGAATTTAAACAAATTCAATTTCATTGTGTTAAAGTTATAATCAAATTGACCGAGGAGACCGACAAGCCTTTCTCCGATTCGGTTACGCTCTTCTTTTTTTCTCTCTCTTTCCTCGTATCTCGATACAGAGTTTCCGCGCATTCGGAAATGGTACGTTGAAAAAATATTTTTAAGATCGTACTCGAAAGTTTTCGGATTGCAAAGTGGTGACAGAAAAAAAAAAAAAAACAATCGGTAACGATACTTGACGGCGGATTAAAATAGAAAGTTCATCGTCAAACGAAAGGCGCGATTCCCCGTATAATCGGCAAATTCTTTTTTTTTTTTTTTTGCCGTTCAGAGGCAAATCCATTTTGAAAATATATATATATATTTATGTAAAGAAAAATACCAGTTCCGGTGTCTCCGCTAGCTGTGAACTTAATTCCTTCCTTGGTACAAGCTATAGTTATAGCCTCGCCGAATTGACTGAGATCCCTGCATATCCTCGCGAATTCCTGCGACGGCATTTTCACGACGCACGAATACTCCGTTTCCTGAATATACGGGGGAAAAGAAAAACATCGTCGTACGGCGAATATCCGGAAGAACGAATTACTCGGAGATTCATTAGCGTAGTTAGCGACTCACAGGAATACCGAGATGTTCTTGATCCATATTAATGAGTTTCATCTCGTATTCGGCTAGCTTCTCCTTCGACGGCGATTCAAATATGAACATTATGTTGTCGGGATTGTCGGCGGCTCTGAGGGTAACCGTGTCGTCCGCGCCCGCGCATTTCAGTATCTTCGACATGCTATCGTAAACGACGAGGATTAAGGCAAAGTAGAAGGCGTGCAGCGTAACGCACGAGCGCGAGATAGCTAAAATTTTCGAACCGAGATTTCTCAAAGATAAATCATTTTTCTGGGCAAAAGAAAATCGTCGAGCTCTGCGTCAGGATATTCTCCGGAGCTTGATGCTTTGTTTTTCCTCAAAAGTCTTTAACATTTGTGAGATAACTGGGTTCGAAAATTCGTGAGGTTATGTCGATCTTGTACATGCCCTTAAAATAAAATTTAAAGATTAAAACAATCTCGATTCGAGTATTAAGAATTTTGTTCAACGAATCAGTTTTTCGTTTCCTGGTCATCAGAATTGAAGAAAAAAAAAACTAGAATGGTGTTAGCCCTCCCGCGTATTTTTTCCTGATCTCGAGAGAAGTAAAAAAAAAATCGTTTGGCTTTGACTCCGAGACGCCGGGTCCGTTGAGAAAATATTTTCCATAGCATTGAAAATATAAGCACGACGATAGTAGAGGAAATTGGAAATTCGTTCGAAAGCGAAAGGCGTCTTAACCTAAATGTGTAAAATTGGGGGAGAAAAGAAAGAAAGAAAGAAAGAAAGGAAAAGAGCAAAAGTCTTACGTCGGTATACCCATTCCCATGGAGGAATTTCTGTCGCATCTGTATTTGTCAAATCCGTCGCTTCTCAAATTAAGCGAAACGAGTGAAACGTGAGCGTTGTCCATAGCCTGTACCTGAATACCCGAGTCCGAGCATTCGAAGGTTGCCTCGGTGAGTAAATCCTTGACGGCGTCCAATATCTTCTTCAGTATCGAGCTCTGTATCAATCGTGCCTCGAACATTTTCTTCTATCGCGCTCTGATTCAATCTCAAAAAAATAAGTAGAAACGTCGCGCGGCCGTGTAGCAAACAAAAAAATCCGACGAGTGAGGACAATAAAATTTTTTTTAAACTTCGAGAGCTTCGCGAGCGCGCAACAAGTATCGTTGTACCGGCGAAAAAGTTCACGGCGGACACAACGCGCGGCGCTTAAGCGTTGAGACGGGCAACGAAAAAAAAAAAAAAAAAAAAAAAAAAATTACGCGCTCTTTCTTGCCGCTAACGAAAACGCCTCGAGCGGATGTAGATGGCGCTCCCGACTCTTTCGCTCTGTATGCGCGAATGTACGCGCGCTCGTTTTAAATTCACGATTTTCCGGAGGAATAGTTTCTTTTTTTTATACCGGAAATCTCCGATACGGATATTATTAACGTTTATTATTCATATTTTTTTAATTCCATGTGCTATCAATATTTTCATCCAATCGTTCAATTAACAATGAAAAGTCGTCGAGCTATTTGGAACGCTCGAATTTTATGGAAAAGAAAGAAAAAAAATCTAGATATTACAAAAAGTGCAAGTATTTCATGGCATTGAAAATGTAATCAGACTTTTCGGGGGGATAAAAAAGGTACGTGCAACTAATATGAGTTACTCTCTTTAAAGCTCTCACTCACTTCTCAAATTCTCACATTCTTACTCTCGCGGTCTCTCAAACACATTCTCACTATCCATCCATTCATCCATCAAACCCAAACAAACAAACTTAAACCCAAACCAATAAACTTAAACCCCTACCAACAAACTTAAACCCAAACAAACAAACTTAAACCCAAACAAACCCAACTAATCAAACTTAAACCCAAACAAACTTAAACCGAAACAAACTTAAACTTAAACCAACTTAAACCCAAACAAACTTAAACCGCAACAAACTTAAACCCAAACAAAATTAAACCCAAACAAACTTAAACGCAAGCAAACTTAAACCCAAACAAACTTAAATGCAAACAAACATAAACCCATACAAAATTGAACCCAAACAAAATTAAACCCAAACAAATTTAAACCCAAACAAACTTAAACCGAAACAAACTTAAACTTAAACCAACTTAAACCCAAACAAACTTAAACCGCAACAAACTTAAACCCAAACAAAATTAAACCCAAACAAACTTAAACGCAAGCAAACTTAAACCCAAACAAACTTAAACGCAAACAAACATAAACCCATACAAAATTGAACCCAAACAAAATTAAACCCAAACAAATTTAAACCCAAACAAACTTAAACCCAAACAAACCCAAACACTTTCAATGCTAAAAAATCATGTAATGTCACTTTTATTTTACGCGTAAATATTATTTGTACATAAAGTTCGTGTAAGTAAAAAAATATGTGTTGAAAATTAAACTCTTACCCGGCTCGTGCGATTGGAAACTCTTCCCTCTCTCTCTCAGAGAGAGAGAGAGAGAGAGACGAGGGGAAAACATTTCGGGACGAGGCTCGATCATTGTAGGAATGCAACGAATACACAAAATAAAATTTTTCTTTAATAGCGATCAATAATGTTTTACATGGATTACGAGGCCTTGGGATTCTGATTTTTCACTATGGCCGTGTTACGAAGTGTTTTGTTTCTCTCTGGCTTGCAATTATCGTGCAGACGTTCTTAGTTTATATCGTTATGCAACACGTAACGCGTCAAGGTTTTCTCAATAATTTTCGGAAAAAAATTAACTAAGACTTCGCTCGTCGTATCGACTCATTTTTTTCTTCTCTTACGCTCGTATCATAAGTGACGATATCATGTATCGTCAATACTATAATAATATTAAGTTAAAGTTAATGGTAATGGCAAGTAAATACGATCGTACGATCTCGATTCATAATTTTGAACTCATATATTTACAGACTACGTAGAAGGAGAAGGTAGGTGCTCGGTAAATGACACCATCCGTATATGTACGCTCGGTTCGATTCAAAGCTCTATATCGCGAGGAATTGCATTCTCGAGCTCGCCGAATATTGTATCGAGTTCCTGAAACAACAAAAATGTATTTAGAAACGTAGCGATCGATTGGACGAGAAAATGTTTTTTTCATTCATTTGATTCTAAGAATTTGATACTTCGAGTGTCAAAATGCGTATTTCTTGTACAGCTAGGAGAAACTTCTCTTCGACTTGCGAATATTTTAATCGAAATATCATTTATCAATCCGAAAACTTTTGATGGATTACTTTATCGGCACAATCGTGTGACATTTCATCGTAAAATGTTATTACGAAATATTCATTACTACTCACGTCAGCAGGTTCGGAATCTGTCAACTCTTTTTCTCTTTGGGCCAATGTCTCGTCGTTCAACATATCCTCTTCCTCATCGTCGTCATCCTCGACGGTATCGTTCTCAACGTCGTCCTCTTCTTCTCTCACTAGGGTGTCTTCATCCTCGTCGTCGTCGTCATCGTCGTCATCATCATCATCGTCGTCGTCGTCGTCGTCGTCCTCCATAAAGGACATTTCCATATCATCGTAATCCTCAGGCTCCTCTTTGATGTCCGCTATCATAATTGTTTCCGGCATTGTCTCGTTGCTCGGCGCGATCGTCGGTGCTACGATTGCTGATGGGCTTTCGCCCAAAGGTGGTCGCTGAAGAAAATACATTTCAATAAATTCAATAAAAACGATAAATTCATTCGAGGATAAAATCAGTGTGCGGAGTAATGAAAATAAAGGCCTGCAAAATATCCAAAAGAAATAACAAACATGGAATAATCCTGTCAAAGAGTTATGTGCGTACGTTGAAGAATTCGGTGCATTGGTAATGTTGTCAAAATCGTAAAAATAGAATAAATCGTAAACCCTACCCAATTCTGTTTATTTTGTGTTTGCGATGGTTCGCACTCGGTTGCCGGATTCGTTGGAGTTACCGAGATTTCCTCCACGCTCTCGTTCGTACTCTTCTCACTCTCTTCATTGCTCACGGTTGGCCTTGATAATTGCTTTCCCTTAGCGCTGTTCGCACCGTTTGCACGTTGTTCGTTCTTAACTTGCTCGCTGTTCGGTTCGTCCTTAACTTTTTTGCAATTGTTCTTCGGCTCGCCCGGCAAACACGTGTTGCCTCGTTGTCGCCTGAATCTTACGATAATGCTCCTAGTGTCCCACATCAAATCGTGTGCCTTTTTGTAGGCTGCTATCGACTCCTCGACATTCGTGTATCTTATGAAAGCGTAACTGCGGAAAATAAGTTTTTTTTTTTTTAATTTTCAAATTGTTTTCGTCATCGTACGCGAACTTTTTACATTCCACGAGATGAAAAATAGAAGCTTTTTTTTCATCACTTTTTTCGCAATCTATTTTAACGAATTGCGGATTCACGAGCCAAAAAAAAAAAAAAAAATTACAGGTCTTACCGAGTATTGCGCATTTTTTGCGCGTATCCAACGTCCACACGTGCCGCCGTAGGAAATTTATTTTTCACCTCGTTAACGTTTACCGATTCCGGCAAATTACCGACGTAAAGTGTATAAGGATCAATTTCTTCGGGCATGGGATTATCCTCGTCTCTCAGTGATTTTCTTTCGACTTTTAGATTACCGACGCCAAACGGTATCTTCTCAAGCTCTCGAATCGCCTTGTCGACGTTAACATTCTCAGCCATTTGTATGAAGCAATATCTCGGTCCGCTCGGACTTTGAAAATGTATATTCTGTATACCAGGATGAAATTCACGGACGATATCCTTGTTTAGATCAGGATCGGGAAATTTGATGATCAAACTCTGCGCTCTTATGGTCTTGTTGTATTCGTTCTCGATTTGTAACGCGTTCTCCGCGTCCACTCGATTCCACGGACGACTCGGATAATTTTGTGACATTGGCTTTCTTTGCTTTGTCTTTTTGAGCGATACTTCCTGCAATTTACGAATGTACACCGTAGTGACGATATCAAAAATTATTCTATTCTTGAAACGCAGCAGTAGCCAAAAAAACAATTGGACCTTTGAATCAAATGAATACATACGGAAATGATTTTGACGCTTTGGTCTGTGACCTCGTCGTCGGTTCTTGCCGCTGTAATTCTCGAGTTACTCATCTGATGTCCAGGCATCGATGCAGTCATGTGTTTCATGAGTGCTTCGTTTTGTGCAGCCGCAATATTAGTTCTCTGCCAATCAATGCCGATACCGCCGGCGAGGGCTTGACCGAAATAAGCCGCTGAATCGAATTGACCTGATGCTTGCTGTTGCTCGTAACGCTGCTGAGGCCTTCGATTCTTGCTGCGATGAAACGAATTTCTCGGCGAATAAACGTTGTTTCGATTCTGATTGAATCTTTCGCGCCTTGCGTAATTGTTACGCGCTACTGCATCGCGCTGATAAGGATTGCCAGTGATATCGCGCTGAGTTTGCGACTGTAGCGCGGTCGCCTGAGGAGTTATCCATTGCCAAGGAGGTGGCGGCGGATGCGCCCAGGTCTGAATGGAAGCTACTTGCGACGCGACGGGACCGAAAACGTGCGGAAGCGGCGGCAGTGCGCCTGGTGGTGGCGGCATCGGTGGCAACGGTGGCTGACCGGGTAAAGGTTGATTCGTACTTGAAGGTGTCGACGTACTCGACGAGTACATGGCGTACGTGCCTTCGTACGTGTAGCCTAAGTTATCCTGGTGATGCTGGAAGCTGTTCTTTATTCCTCCGTTCTCTTGTGTTGTCACCTGATCGAAGAGAAATGCCTTTTCTTTTAATTCCTTGCTTAAATTTGATCAAATTTAAATTTGATCAGATCCAACGTCTAATATTTTTCGAATTATATTTAAGAAAAATGTAATGATGAAATTTTGGTAATTCTTTAGATAAGTGACTTTTCTGAAAAATGAGCCTAACATTTTTTTTTCTTGCTATTTTCTCAGTTATTGGGTTATAAATGATGATATTCAGTCGGGGGAAGCTGAAATTCAACCTATTGCTAGCCTAGTTCTCTTTATCTCACGAATCGACGCGTCCATGTTTTTGCATTTAAACAAAATTCAGATCGGGGAATGAAAAAAATAGCGTTTCGTTGTTGAATTCCAATAAGAAGAGAATTCAATCTTCGCGCATGTTCGCCCTGTGACGTTACGGTTTTTGCTCGGCAGAATACATCCGACGGTACTTGTCCGTGTCGACAGTGACAATTCTTTCGCGCGTCGGAGCATTCGGACTATAGACTCGATTGAAAATTCAACGCTTGACGTCGGAACCTCTCTATATTCTATCGTACGTTACGAGGAAAAGTTTTTTACGCTAGCGCGCGAACTCCGTTCAATGAGATCTCGAAGAAAAGACGTCTCGTTCTCGACATACAAATATCAATTTTTCTCATAGCAATTACGTTTATAATTATTGTTTATTTTTGCAAATGCACCAATACGCAAACACATTGATGACAATTTTCAATTAAATATTAAACAAATGCTAGGTAAAAAAAGCAAATTTTCGAAAATGTCGCCATTTATAAGAATTTACGCAAATATAAAGGAAAATTGCAAGTATTATTTTACGTTTGCTTCATCGTACGATCGTAACGAAAATTGTTAAGCGTTTCATTTTCGAAGCATATTTTCTGCTAGTCGTTCGAAAACAAAAAACAAAACGAACATAACCTAGAAGCACGAAATACACACGCGATACTCTCGCACGGGAAGAAAAAAAACACACACACACACATACACACAAAAGATGCACGCGCGGAAAAGCGTCGGATTGCGTTGTAAACAAATAAAACTCGTACGCCGGTTACCGTTCTGTTCATCTTCTAAATTCGATAAATCCGTGGTGTTTTTTTTTTTCCGATATCAACAACTGTTTTGTTTATTTATAGTCAAATTATTCGATAAAGCCTCACAAAGCGGAGTATATACTACAATAAAAGCCATATAGGGGTGGATGTTTCGCCACTTCTGGGGACAGGGGTGCCAACCCTCTCCCCCGCCCTACTTTGTCATTCGCGAAGTGCTTCGCCGCCGCCGCCGCCATCGCTACCTCCGCGGGAAGGGATGCAAGCGGACCGGCAGGGCAGGCGGCGCGGAGGGGGGGGGGGGGATCATTAGCCGAAAGCACGGTCTTACATACAAGTCTGGAAACTCTAATGCTGGCAGCCGCGATCAGGTGCGTCGTTAAGCGTGGCAAATTTCGGTCCTAGCGCCGCCACTAGTTGTCGCTGCGATTCCGAAACCCGGACATACATAACCTCAATACGGCGAGCAACGGAGTGAGCGGTTGAAAAACGTGTGTCGCTGAGTCGCTGATAACTGTTGTTTTTTCTGCGTTTTGGACACAGTACCGTTGACAACCGAAACATTTGCAACAACAAAAAAAAAACATGAAGGGGCAACATAAAAAAGTTTGAAAGGATTCTGCTTACCTCGATATGAAAAAAAAAAATGCACGTACGTGAATAAAAAATATCAGAGAATTTTTTGCATTTGTATTTTTATTAAATTGCACAAAAAATAGGGGAATGAGGGATGGAAGAAAAAAAAATTGAGCCTAGTGGCTTTGAACCTTCAACGCGAGTATGAGGGGAGTACGGAACCACTCCGTCAAAGCTCACATACAATGTAACAGCGTCAAAATCGTATGTATATGCTTATTACGCTCGCTTGGATTTAGAAAGTTTACGGTTTGATTACGATTAGGATCATATTTTTTTTTATTGTATTAATCGAAAGTGACAGGACTAAAGCCTTTTCCTGGCCGTTTTAAAAGTGTTTCGAACTCATAATAAATATCCGCGTAACGAACATGAAGGTGGGACTGAGATAGAGAAATAGAAGCATGGCCGACTAGTGCTGTGTCTCTGTCTGACCTCCCCGGCCGCGCCCCAGCGGGTATTCCGATCGTAACGAACCTAGTGGCGACTAGTGAACTACCAACTCCCTTCAATAAGCTATCGATACATTCGCTTTTGGGAATTCCCAAAGGCTCTCTCTCTCTCTCTCTCTCTCTCTCTCTCTCTCCCTCTCTCTCTCCCTCCCTCCCTCCCTCCCTCCCTCCCTCCCTCTCTCTCTCTCTCTCTCTCTCTCTCTCTCTCTCTCTCTCTCCCCCTCTCTCTCTCTCCTAGACTTTTACTCCGATTGACTTAAAACTTTGGGAGAATATTCTAGACATATTGTACTATGAGATAAAATTTAAAAGTGGTTTTTTTGAAATTTTCAAACCCACGCAACCCCTTAACATACACAAGTGTACGTGTAATCGAAAGAAAAAAAGGTTGACATTGCCATAATTATTCGTACTCCTTTTACCACATTCGAAAAACACTTTGATTTTTTATTTCATTCGCACCCTATGCAGAATTGTCGAAGGAAAAGAAGAAAAAACACCGCACTGTCTCGATCGATGAGAACAAGAAAAAAAAGAAGATAGATTTCTCATCAGCCTGTATAACCTCGAAAAGTAACTGAGCCAAATTTATCGCTCCGCCGAAAGCTTCCCATTACTCGGACTATCTCACCTTGGCGAAGAAAAGAAGAAAAAAAACGTTCGCGCATTCTTCTTGTCTATTGTCTGTATTTACCGTTGCATTTCTTTCTCAATCGCTCTTCGTCGCATTCATCCGTTGAAAATTCCGTTGAATTTCATCGGGCAACTTTCGCCCGGCACAACGAAAAAATGTACGAGCTTTAAGCGCATCCGAAATAGAGCTTTTATCGTACCTCAACATCCAAAGCTCAACAAATTAACGCAAAAAAATAACGTTATTTCCAAATCATTGTGACATTCCTGAGAATCTTTCGAACCGTTCGTGACTCGTGAAGATCGAGAAATTTCTATTTGAAAGTTTGACCGACAGATGTCATCGCTGTTTGGACGCAGCTTCTAGTCCGAAAGTGAGAGAGAGAAAGAGAGAGAGAGAGAGAGAAAAAAAAGAACATTCTCGTGGTTGTTGTTCTCTGCATCGTGTGTGACATGGCTACAAATAACACGGATGAAATTGAGGTAGGCTCTTCGACATTTTTATTTCGTCGAATAAGGTTTTTTTTTGCTTCGAGCTGAGATTACAAACGTCAATTAGTTTTTTTTTTCTTCACAAATCCTTGAATTTCGTAACCTTGCGAATACCAGCATGGTCGCTTCTCGATGCTTTCCCTCTCCCTCTCCCTCGTAGCCGCCCCCTCCCCTCCAGCACTGATTTTCTTCATAAGGTCATATTCGAAAGTTCCGTCGAGCAGCGTCAAATCGACACTACCAATTTTGCTGTTGCGGTTTTGAAAAAAAATCCGAATCAACTCGACGCTTCGAGCGATTTTGAACGTTTCCGTTTTGCTGCCGTTCCACCCACGCTAATATGCTAGTCGAGCTCGCAGCTGTAAGTTTTTTTTTTTAGGTTATGGTCACTTGAGTCGTTCAAGCCGTTCGGTTGCCTTTAGGATTCGAATTTTTCTCTTGTTTTGGTTGATGGTACATGAGAATTTGCGATACCGTGTTTGTCGAAAGCTTGCGAAATTACGGCTAATTTTTTCGTGAAGATTATTCCAGGATGTAACGTCTCGAGATTCGATGAGAATTTCAACTATCGGTTAATTCGAATACGCATCGAGGCATTTGTAGTCGGGGTGTATCGTCTTGGCCGGTTAAAACGTAGACTCTTCTACGAACGTCGGTAGAATATGCGTCGAGTCGCGTATCCGATTTCTATCGGATCTATCTTAAATGTTGAGCACACAAAACTGCAATACTTCAACCGTATGTAAAAAAAAATGTCTAATGTCTTTGCGTTCGGCAGGAGGTCGAGAAGAAAGAGCAAGAAATCGCTAATTTGGAGGAATATCCGCCGGAATTACTGATCAAGCATCCTCTCCAAAATACATGGACCTTGTGGTATTACGAATTGGACAGGAACAAAACGTGGGAAGAGAGCCAACGCGAAATCATTAGTTTCGACACTGCCGAAGATTTCTGGAGGTTCGTTCTTTTTTCTAGATTTCCATTTAGGGTGAATCTTCGAAAGTTACCTTTTCTACTTGACGGACAAACGAATACGTCATTATGACGCGTACGAACAATACGTGCTTTGCGAGTGAAATTAACGTTTAATCTTTAATGAAATCTGTTGCTGCCGCAGTTTGTACAACCACATAAAGCCGGCGTCCGAGCTGAAACACGGCAGCGACTACAGTATGTTCAAGCAAGGAATACGACCGATGTGGGAGGACGATGCGAACAAGCGCGGAGGCAGATGGCTCATGCAGCTTGAAAAGAAACAACGAGCCAACGACCTAGATCACTACTGGCTTGAAATATTGTTGTGCATGATCGGCGAAGCTTTCAACGATTATTCGGACGATGTTTGCGGCGCTGTAGTCAATGTTAGAGCTAAAGGTGACAAAATAGGTATCTGGACCGCCGATTCTAGTAGATCACAGAGCGTTATGGAAATTGGGTGAGTGTTTTTTTTTCCCCCCGTTTACGTTATTGCTTAAGCCGAAATGGCATCGGTGACATAATTTTAAACACGAATTTCGACACTGAGACACCGAGAAAAGTTCCTAAAGCAGGGTGTCTACCGACTTGTGAAAGTCACGAAACGTCTGAAAATTTCATGAAATTACACTCGACCCTGAAGACGGTCGAGTTTGGGTTTGTTTGGGTTATGAAAACCCAAACAAACCCAAACAAACTACCTAACTGAGCGCTCGTGGATACCTGAGCGCGCTTTGGAGTCGAGCGGAGAGTCTTTATCATTTATATACATACCGTTAGAAGGAATTCGAATATCGTTTTGAAATTTTCAGGATGTATTAAGATATTTTGCTATCGATTTATGAAATAAAAAGTAAATTGATTTTTTTGAAGCATCTAAAAGGGTTGCCCGCCTTAACGGCATAAGCTTTAGATTGTTTTCTTGATTTTTTACGTAACTTTTACCATTGCTACGTTATTCCCAACCAAAGACTGAACATTACACAATGCCTTATCGTTTCAGACATAAGCTACGGGAACGCTTGAGGCCCGCGTCGAAGATGCCGCTCGACTATCACGTGCACAGTGACACCGCCGCAAAATCGAGTAGTAATACCAAATCCACCTACAGAGTTTAAATCTTCCTGAAGTTCTTACCAAGCTCTATTCGTGAACGAGGATCGTTTTTTTTTTTTTTGTTTTTCATCGAATGATAGCGGGGACTCATTGGCAAGCGGACGAAATTTTTGTGTAACTGCTGGCAATTATTTGCTAAAACCATAATATATATATTCATATGAGTTGAGCGTGAGACAACTTTTAGCGCGACGAAACAGGCAAGAGATAGAGAGAACTTTTTGTTTTGCTATTCCCACTTTTCGCAAATTCGGTTTTTTTCAATTGTGTGGTTAATACGAAGACCATTCGTTTTTTTTTTTTTTTTTTTCAACAAAAGTAGATCGAACGTGCATCACGAAACGAAATTTTTTCATTCACCTGTTACATCCAAATGCAGCGAGAAAGAGAATTATGTTAACAAGATACATTTGTGTATAAATATAATATTAATAGATTCGCGAAATATACGTGCAGGCTACTGTATTACTTTCGCACCACAGATGGTTGTTTCTACTTTACGAGCATAATTCAGTCCGTGTTTACGATCATTTGTACGTTTTCTCGCATTTTTCCATAAATAAACGGATATATGAAATAATCGATGATTTATTTGTGTAATTTTTATATACCATCATCACCACCCCCCCCCTCGGTCGACAATCACGCAAGATCTTAAGTATACGCAGTTCGGTTATTTACAAGATTTAAAGTAAACGTGATTATGTCCCGTGATCCAGGAACTCTAGTTAAGGCTGGAACAGCTTCAATATTTTCGCGACCACAATTCTTCCACCATTTCCATCAAGTCTCTTCTTCTCGCTTTTTCCAAGGCTCGCGCGAGTTTCGATTTCCATTGTGGAGGATTGCACTTTGATTGGAATTTTAAAAGTGCCTGAAATTTAGTAATATTTGTTTTCAGAACGTTGGCATAGAGAAGTAACGTCACGAAATTGTGTAGTGTTGTGCGATACGAACCTGGTAAGCTTTCTCTTTTAGAGGCAATTTGGAATGATAATCGATCTCGTCGATATCGTGTTCGGTCACGCCGAGAAAACGCGCCACGTCACGCCAGTGCCGTCCAACTTTTTCACTCACTTCGAGAAATACTGCGTTGGAATTTGCAATTTTATCATTACAATGAAAAAATATGTGCATAATTTTTCATGGGAATTGGCAGGAATTTAAGATGTTGGAAATTGGAACTTGGCTAAATATGTCAAATCGATATTCTCCATCCCGAAGTTTGATAGGATTATGAAAAAAAAAAATATTGTCAGCTAGAAATGGCATAACGATTAATATTATGGAAATTCCAAAGACTTGAACGAACTTTCATTGTACGGCAGTAACCCAAACGATCTAAACAAACCCAAACATTTCGCACATATTTATTGTACAGTAGTAGAGTGTGATTTTTTTGGGCTTTATCCTCCCGAATTTATGATACAATTTTCTTAATTTTAATATTTTAGAGGGATGTGGATTATTAAAAATAATCATTTGACACTTTTACAAAAATTCCGGAGAAAGAAATATAAATCGCAATTCTACAACTCGAGTTAGGAAAACAAAAAGACCCGAGGTATAAAAATCTGAATAGAGTAGAAAATCATTTTTTTTTTTTGGGAGATTCGACAAATTTCGGTTGAGAATAAAAAATTAAAAAATAGGAGCGCATTAAAATAAATAACTCTTTAAATTCGTTAGGTCACACGCGAAAATCATAAGATCGCCCTAGCTCCAAAATGTAGCAAAAAATCACATTTTTTTTGTCTATCGCTATAGCTTCGTATTTTAATGGAAAATCGACATTCTTCGCTCTTGATAAAGCATTCCTTTTGGCCGAAATATCAATGTCGACGTTCAAAATTCGCCGCCCCGCATATCGTAGTATCGCCTTTTTTTTTACAAGCCTTTAGCTTGACTTGTGAGAGGCAAAACGGAAAATCGATATTTCACTCACTTCCGGTCTACTTATAGCTCTGAAATTTTGCAAACATTCACCTGAGAGGTGACAATACATGTAATGCATTCAACTAAAATAAATAAATCAAAATTTATACATAAAAAAAAGCTTGTTTCTGAAGGAAGGAATAGTAAAAAAAAAAAAAACAAATTGTATTAGTCATAAAGTTGCGCATTCTTTCCTGCAATCTCCCTTGCAAAATCCTCTTCTATGAGACCCTTCTAACCCAAACAAACTCGCTCATAGGAAAAATCTTTACGAGCTGACTAAATTAGTAACATAATTTCAAACATTAGATAACATTGGAAACTTCTGTCTCGAAACGAAGGTTTAAATGTCGAATGTTATTTGACAAATTAACAAACACGAAATAGTACAATTTATAGCGCTAGAAGAATTCGTCTCACCTGCTCTTGCGACTTCTTCATTCTCGTGATCGGAATTCTGCTCGGCTGGATCTATTTCTACGGAACCAGGCAGTGTGAGACGAAATCTCGGTTCCGTCGTGTACAACGTCATCTTGGCACGTATCTGAGGTCGGCGCGCGTCGTCGCTGTTACTAGCGCCGATACCGGAGACGCCGGGTCGAGACGCGTACGGCGTTTCTGACGGGCACGTGTTACGCATCGTTAATAAAATTGCCGACACAAGCGAAGCCAAGAAGATCGCAGCCGCGACGGCGGCGAAGTAAATCTTTTCTCGAGCATTGAAAATGTTATATTCGCCGTCGAGCCTCGGTACGTGAATTTTTGAAGAGCGATCGTGCAAACAACATTCAGTTTTGTCAAGCAAAGTGTCTTTCGCAGTTAAATACGACGCTCGGCAATATTCCGAAGGATCCATGTTAATTGTACAGTGTGGAATCGTCGTCTCGTTATGATTTGTATGACCATGAATCCTGTCGTTCAGAGTTTCGTGCGTAACGGCTCTCTCGTATCTCGTTATATCAGTCTTTTCGTCGTTGTACTTACCACCGGGTAAATCATAAATATTGAAAAGTGGCACGCTCGGACGTTGACCCAATGTTTTCTCATAATCGTTCAATGATCTTGCGAGCTTTGGATTTCTCACGTAACGCGCTTCTATATAAATCAACGGTGTTATATTGTCGTGAGAAAGCGCATTACGTTTTTCCAATATTCTCAGTAGATCCTCCAGTGTATTGATGTAATCGTACGTTCGAGCTGAATCTATGACACTCGAATAATGATTTTTCAAATCGTTCAAAACATTTGCCTCCTCGACATGAGACTTCGTGACGTATAAAAAGTATTTCATTAAATTCGCATACTCCAGATTGAAACGTTCGATCAACTTGGCGTTTTCCATTTCGACGATCATCGCGAGTTGACGACAAAAGTGGCCCCGATAAGGCCTTGACGGGATGAGCAAGAGATGTTTTATTCCGTTTGTCTCTTAGCAAAATTGGGAATACCCGAACTAGGTCGAGCGACGAGTTAAAATCACTCCACAATCGAATTATCTTTGCCTGTCTTGCCAACTTTGTAAATCAACGTCTTCATAACCTTCAAATGTTACGTAAACGAAGTGTTTTTTTTTTTTTTAATATTATTAATTGCAGAGAGTAGACTCAAATGATTTTATCTCGATCGCACATGACGAGCAATACTGTCATTTTATTGTTCAGGGGATCTATTTCGGAGACTCGTTAACTCTTGATTCATGATTTATCAGTCTTGGCTGAAGTCAGTCGCGATTGTCGCTATTGCCAATCTAATCGAAGGCCCTAGATCGTTGAAGTTTGTCGCACCGGATCAGCTCCCTGACCAGGGAGGCTAGAGTAGGAGGAGTCCGAACTGTTTATCTCAAAAGTGACTACAAAAACGTATGCAAACGGGGATGGCGCCACTATCGCTGAGACCTCGAGAAGTGAGCTGCGCACCATCGCAGCGAATCATTTCGTGCACATGGGGTCAATTTGACCCCAGGCCATTTTTCACCTCGAATATCTCGGTAACTATGCGCTTTTCGAAAAAAAAAACGGTTGAGTCACTTTTTGCAGTGAATCGATGAAACTTTAAGGCCGCGAAGTTAGATTTCCAAAAAAAAAACCTTTTACAATTGTTCAAAAACGTGTTTAAAGTTGATGGTACGGAAAAAAAAGCACTGTTTCGGTAAAAATTCTCGTAAAAACTTCAATTTTGAGTTTTGAAAGAAAACCTTTTAGGGCTTTACAGACAAGGCTCCATTTTTTAAGAAAAAAATAGTCCGCTTTGCAGCCGTTCCAAAAAGTATATTTTGGAGTATGAAGTTGGCCGTTTTTAAGGTTTCGTGAAAGAGGGAAAATAAGAGATTGCAAGAAATATTTTAAGGGGACGCTTGCCTGTAAACGTTATTCAGGTAAGAAAAAAATTTTGGGGGTCAGGCTGACCCCGGATGCACACTAAGGGTTAATTGTGCAATTAATGCACATTGTTCATTGCGCATTGCTATATTAAAAATATTCTTCTATCGTTACGCATTTACGGAGATCTCTCTGGTATATATCATTTTACATCTCTCTCGCACGTAGCCCACTTCTCAAGTATCATTCCGCCTCGTACACAGCTCACTTCTCATAATCTATTTGTTCCGTCTCTTCCGTAGCTCACTTCTCGAGGTCTTAGCGATAGTGGCGCAATCCATCTTTGTCCACGTTGTTCTACTCACTTTTGAGATAAACCGTTCGAACTCCTTATACTCCAGCCTCCCTGGGTACGGTATTTGTTGTTACTATCGTACGGCGTATCGGTACCGTACGAGTAACGCGTACGGATTCTACCGTTTACCGGTACAGACCACTGATAACCGTATTTTCCATTTTTCGTCCCCGTCGCGTTGCCTCACGTATTTTCTACTCTCCTTTTTTTTTTTTTGCGTATGCGCGGTAAAGCGCTTTCGCGATAGAAGAAGACGGAAACCGCTTAAAAACGAGGCTACGATTGCAATTGGTGGTTGAGCCGGTGGCGCCCAAAAGCATCGAATCTGGGTGAATGGAAGGAGTGGCGCGTCGTCCAATCGACTAACGGCCATATTGTCAAGCCGATATATACATATCTCCCTCTTTCTCTCTCTTATTTTGTCACGCACTTTTCTTTTTTTTTTCATCTCATTCAATGAATATAACAATAATATCGCCACTCAAAGTGGCCCATGTACACGCTGTGACGTGGACACACAGCAAGACACCGAAACACCGGAGTTATCCCCTCCCCCCTCCCCCACCGCCAAAGCGGTAAGGAGTTTTACGAAAGCGAATATATAAAAGAAGGAGGGCGTATAGGAAGGCTTTAACCCGGTTGTACCGAGTAACGATAGCGCAGTTCCCTGGAGAGCGAACGGGGCCCAGTAGTCTCCGGCGAGCCGTCTCGCGGGTGCGTGTGTGTGTGTGTGTGTGTACATATTACTTCTCAGCGCTTCTTCTTAACAATTTTTCATATCGCTCACTGTAAAGCATAACACGCGTTCAGTGTTTTGCGTGGGTGTGCGTGTGCGTGTGCGTGTGCGTGTGTGTGTGTGTGTGTGTGTGGGTGTGTGTCGTACATTTTTTGTGCATGGCTTTACGAGGGAATATAAAAACAAAACATTGTTAATTAATTAATTTGACTTTTGTGTGGGTGCGTGGGAAGCGCGTGGTGCGTGAGGACGGCGCCGGAAAGTTCGATCGGCGTTTTTTACAGACACCCAACGCTGAGTGGGGAACTGCCGGGAAAGAAAAATTACACAGTGATTGACCCAAGGAGAAATATACTCGTAATTTTTTTTTTCTTCTTTTTTTTTGACGTACCGTTAGAGGCCGGAAACTTACGCGATTGCCTCGGAAGATTTTACAAAACGGAGAACCCGTTAGGAACGGTCAAACAGTGCGAGAGAGAGAGAGAGAGAGAGAGAGAGAGAGAGAGGGAGAGAGAGTGAGTTCGAATTTTTCTATATCGGGCGGGGAGTGTGAGAAGAAAAGTGAAGAGGCGAGTACGAGTCTTTCGTCTGCTCTCACGCATACCTATTTATTTATCGATTAATCCGTGCATTTCCACGAAGGACTTGCGTGTGGATTTTAATCGATACGTATTTTGTAGTATGCAACACATTTTTTTTTTTTGCAGTACGACAACTTGAACGTTTCTCCGTCAGGGGGGGGGGAGGTAACGCGTGTCGATAGCGCGATATTCTCATTTTTTTTTGCTTTTTGCGGCTCGTTGACGAGCCGGCGCGAAATACTGCGAGGAAGAGAGAGAGAGAGGGGGGGGAGAGAGAGGGCGATCCCCGGCCCAACGGTGTATTAACGTATAACCGGCGCGCGTGGTCGAATTCCTTCCGACTCTCTCTCTCTCTCTCTCTCTCTCTTTGGCCTCCTGAAAAATGTGATCTAAACGCCATCTCTCGCTCAATCTCATTTCATACTCTTCAATCTCTTCGTACTATATCCATCCATACCGTGTTCGCAAAAGAACAAAAAAAAACGAAAAATTCGCGTATCACGCGCGAAAGACGAGAAAAAAAAGAAGAGGAAGAAGAGTAGCGGAGAAGCTCGCGCTCTTTGAAATGTTTATTTTGCCGGCCTGTAAAGTATTTCGTGGGTCCAGGCGGTGAGAAGGGAGAAGAAAATTTTACCGCTCGACACGCTAGAAGTAAAGGGCGGGGGAGAAACGCGCTCGTGTCACTCGTGTTGTTTTTTTCTTCCCTCTCGTATTGTTAAATGTCGTCGAATTCGTTTTCGTACTTAAGGGGTTACGTGGGTTTCGAGGCCAAACAAAAAGCTTGACTCTTAATTTTGGCAGAATATTCCAGACATATTTTACTATTGGATAATAAAATAAAAAAAAAAAATAAAAGATTTGACGTTACGTAAAACCATATAATTCGACGTTACACGATTCATCGTAACGTTTATGTCAGCTTAAAGAAAAGAAAAGAAAAAAAAAGAGGAAAGAAAACAAGGAAAGGAAAAGGACAAGAATTCAAAAAAGTTCCGGAACGATTTCGAAGTGAACGGTACCTTGCAACCATAGACGAACAAAAAACACCTGCTCGTTCTTACCCTTGAACTTGAGGCGCGTGACGAATAACTCAAATGGTCCTTCGCACGTGAATTTCTCAATAGACTTTTTTCCCCATAGACTCTCTCCCCTCCCTTCTATGGACCTGTAAACTTTCAACCTCGTCTCTCTCGATCGTGTGAGTCGTCTTCTGGCGGCGAGAACAATAATATATATATATATAACCTCTCTCATAATTAACATCAAGTTTGTGAAAAAAAAAACGATTTTTTTCTCTTTTCGTTTCCGTTCCACGCAAATTCTCATATATATATATATATATATATATATATATATATATATATATATATATATATATATATATATATATATATATATATATATATATATATATACACACACCTCTCTCATAAAAACCTCTCTCATAATTAACATCAAGTTTGTGAAAAAAAAAACGATGTTTTTCTCTTTTCGTTTCCGTTCCACGCAAATTCTCATATTATATATGAACATATATATATATATGAGAGTTTGTTCATATATATATATGAGATATATATATATCTCATATATATATAAACGCAAATTCTCATATATATATATGAGAATTTGCGTGGAACGGAAACGGAAAGAGAAAAAAATCGTTTTTTTTTCACAAACTTGATGTTAATTATGAGAGAGGTTTTTTTTTTCGATCGACTATACAGCTTTTACAATAGACAGAAGAAATATTTGTCCATCTTTTGTCGTAGAGAAGAAATAAAAATGACAATGGTCAGAGAATTTTTTTTTTTTACACACGAGAAGATGGAAAGAACGCTCTCACAGCTTATCAAATGTTTCGAAAAATTTATTTGCAAACGCCAACGACATGCCCATTATAGAGCGCGATGTCGTTCGTTCGGGGCTGATTTACAATTAAAGCATGAAGTCTGGCCGTTATCTTTATCGCGATACGGTCGATAAAAATAGAACTATCAATATTTACTTTTTGATTGATTGAATTTGAGAGTACGAGGTTTCTGTTTTTTTTTTGCATCGAAATTCAACGTGTGTCTCGGTGTGTGATTTCAGGCTTTCAGGTTGCTCGGGGTCTATGCCAATGATATTTTCGATTACGTAAAAATAAACAAATTTCAGCTATGTGGAATTCATATCCAGAAATGTCAGCAATCGTTTTTTTTTTTTTTTTTTTTTTGGGAATATTTACATTCGCGGATACAATTTTTGTGTAGGCCGAAAATAAGAGGATGAGAAGAAAAAAACTAAAGTAAAAAACAGCACAATCGTCGATTGAAGCAAGTTTAAAAATGAAAAGCAACGAAAATGTAAAGTCGTTGAGCTGGAAAAAGAACGCGCAAGTCGAGGTGCGATACACGTATATAATCACGCAAACGAAATGACGGAGTTTGCAAATATCCTCGATTAATTTCAGCAAATTCTTAACGTTTACGCGATAGCTGAGCAACCGAAAATTAGATGATTTCTTTTGGATTTTTTTTTATTGTGAAAAAAAAGAACGGAAATTTCCGCAACTCTGACAATAATTTATTCATATTTTCATCCATCTCTGGTAATTTTTTCAATTTATTTCATGCATTAATTAAGGTGTAATTCGCTGTGTCCCTTGGCGTGTCCTCATCGTCGTTGTCGATTTGCGGCAATTGTGCAACTCGCAATTCGCGTTTGAAATAGTCCAACAAATTTTTATACATTCTTCAGATGTTTTATTTAAGAACGTGAAGCTAAATTTCGAAAAAAAAATCGATAATCGAATGTTGGAACGTGTTTGAAAAAAAAAATGAACGAATTTAGCATTTTTTTTCCCGGCATTTTGCAATAATAAATATGTTTTAAACAATCTAATCTTTCCAACTTTAGGTTCATGTTCTAATAAATTATATTATGTAAACGTGTTCCAAATTTGAGGATGATCCGTCAATTAGTGTTTTGAGTTATGATTGCCGCAAATTGAAAAAAATGTCGTTTCGAGAAAAACACGTTTAAAGTTTGACAAACGAACAAACTCAAAGTCAAATGTGTTTAATCAAATGATAAAGTGTCTTACCGATTAATCAGCGATTCCACCAGCATACAGCAGTCCTACCTCTTCCTCGCGCAACTCATTTGAAGCTTGCATTTCCTCTTTACGAGCTTTTCGAGCTTCTTTTGTCTCTAATAAACATTTTTCTATTTTGCCGAGCCACGCGCATCTGATCCATTTGCTCGGCGTATCCGTAGCTCTGCCTGCCAACTACGATTTTTCGTTCATTCGTAACCACGAGTAGGGCTGAATTTCCTTCATTGAATAAAATAGCAGCAAGAAACGCCGCTATCTCGATTATTTTGTACCCGGAATGGAGATGTTTTGGAGCTAATCGCCAAACGGTCGAGTTTGGGTTTGTTTGGGTTATGAAAACCCAAAACAAACCCAAACAAACTACCCAACTGAGCCCTCGTGGATAGCTTTATCATTAATATACATATCGTTAGAAGGAATCCGTATATCGTTTTGAAATTTTCAGGCTGTATTCTTAAGACATTTCGCTAACGATTTATGAAATTTAAACAAAAATTGATGTTTCGAAGCATCTAAAGTGGTTGCCCGTCCTAACGTAGCGTCAAATGCCTCTTTGGTCAGAAGTTATTGAAATTTAAAGAAGCTCAAGCAATCTGCAATGTCTGCAAATTTCATTCTTCTAACATTCCTAGTAAACGATTCGATATATTAAAAAAACAAAAAAAAGACAGCGGAGAACTATGCTCCATATAAGGTAAAAAAAAAAACACTTCGACCGTTTAGTGTCCAATTTAAAATCTCGAGAAAAAAAAAAATGGAATATTGCATTCATCGCGTTGGCACACCCGTTATTCCAATGGCCAGTAGAAGAATACAGAGATAAACGTTGAAAAAAAAAAAGAGTCGATAGCAATGAAGAGAAAAAAAAAAGTCGTTCGCAAGGAGACGATAACGTGTCAATTAATATGCGTTAGCCTTAGACGTTAATAATCGTGTTTTTTTTTTCTCTCTCTCGCGTATATTCACAAAGGTGACATTTTTCTTCTTTTTATATTTGCAGAAAAAAAAAAAAGATCCTAGACCGCGATCGCAGCACACGTGAGGATAAATCGATTTCACGGAAAAGAAACGTGCGGCGATAGCAGATATCCGCGAGACGAAAAAAAAAAAAGAAAAAAAAGAAAAAAAAAATGAACAAGATGGATTATCGGGACGTAACACAGCCGAACTATTCGTACGTCTTCAATTTCGAGGAGAAATTTATACATCAAGACACGAGAGATTGGATGACGAACAATTGGACGAATGGCTTTTACGCCTGTGGCATATACATGATATTGATATTCGGCGGTCAATATTGGATGGCAAGTAGACCGAGATACGAGCTCAGAGGTGTTTTGAGTATATGGAACACATTGCTCGCGACATTCTCGATAATTGGATTCACGAGAACTGCACCAGAGCTCATTCACGTATTGAGAAACTACGGACTTTATCACAGCGTTTGTATACCTAGGTAAGCGTTTCCATTACAAATTTATTCTGGTGCACTGAAAAAAAAAATCACACTTAGGCGGACCAAGTCTCTCATTGGACGATGTCCCAAAGCCAAACAAACCCAAACAAATTTATTCTGGTGAACTGAAAAAAAAAAATCACACTTAGGCCGACCAAATCTCTCGTTGGACGATGTCAACAAATTATTTATTTGAAAAATGGAATATTAGATTATTTTGAGAATTATCAAATCGAAGGAGTTTTACTTGCACAACTTTTTACAAAATACTACTCATTTTTTTTGTTGCACACTTCCTCCATTTCCCTAAAATATTCGTATATCCCTTTTTGTATTTTTTCCATCATATTTATAATTTCTCTGTTTATTGTTCCTTGAATTTTTACTTTGTGTCCGAGAAGCGATTAGTTATTGTACGTTTTGTCAGTTATGTGACTCGGGGCGTGTGTACTATAAGACGATAGAGAATATATATATATAGAGAGAAAGTCACGAATCTCGGACATATTTCCATACAGAGTCCACGTAGGAGAGACTGCTGAAGTTTCTAGGCCATCGCTTAATCAATTTCGTAGATGAGTTCTCGTAAAGAATTTTTGTAAATGTTCCTTTCACATTATTCACTTGTCCATTGGGTTCGTTTCAGAGACAACGTCGAAAGTGTCAACGCAATATTGTATAAAACTTTTGTTTGGACAATCGAAGAATCTCAGGCGATAAATAAAATATTTTTTTATACATCGAAAGAACATCGAAAAAAATGTATTTTCAATATCGCTCTTTCAAAGACTGAAGAAAATTATTGTTCGAATTTGTTAAATATTCCAAAGTCAAGTTTAAAAAATCTCCCTCAGTTTGCGCAACGGTTGCCAACAATTCAATTTATTTTTAATTCAATCTCAGACGATGAATAGGAAATTCTTGAAAAAAAATGAATTAGCCCAAATTGACGTTTTGATCTTTCGGACTTCGTTGCGATATAAATATTCATCCGCCTGCTTCATAATTTCAATATTCGTTCAGGCATTTTTCTCTTTGACATATTTGCCCAATGGTCACGTTTTCATAATTCTCTTAATCGAAAGTTCCTTGGAAAACAATCGGGAAAAGATGCATCTCGAATTGCTCTGTTTTCTTGACATTTCAATATTAAAAAAATGAGTATATCGCGGACAAAAAAAAATTGGAATTTTTTCCAATTTTTATTTTGTCCCAACCCAAACAAACCCAAACAAAAAGAAATTGGAATTTTGCAGTTGCTGCGACTCGTATCGCGTGAAACCACCACAATTTTTTTTTTAAAGATAAATGTGGCCACGTGCAATTGAAATGCAATCGTACAATTTACACACATATTTTTGTGAAGAAAAAAAAAACCAATGTCACATTTCCAAAATCATTTGCCGAGCAATCCTCGTTGTCGCGTCGAATGTCATGGTCAATAAATTCGAAATACTAAAATACACCGAGACCACTTCGGCTGTTTATTTCTTTTGTTTTTTTTTTCTTTTCTTTTCTTTTCCTACGTGTTTACGTACTTTGCGTAGTATGAGTGTGTTGAAAATCACGCTATCGATAAAGGTGACTCGTTTCGAGGCGATTGCTTGGACGGCACACGTCGTCACAATGATGCAACGACAAGTCCATTAACAATTGCATTCTCGTATAAATAGTAATTTTCCGGAAGATCTATTGTTGGCCCGAGGAAAGTCACTTCCTATCACTCCTCCTTTATCATTTTTTTTTCTTCCATTATCGCTTCTCTCTATTTTATTGTACGGTCCAAGTAGTTTCCTTATTAAATTTCCTCGATTCGAATATAAAAATAGACAATAAAAGTACTATAAAATGTAAATAGAAAGTAAAACTAGAATTACAAAAAAAAAAAACATCCCATGAGATAAATTGAATTCCCTCTAAGATGAGAATTAAGTGTAAGACGAGATTTATAAATCTTCTCGCTTGAACGAAAAACCCTTGGATGCTCAAAAGATTTCGCTAAGAATGTTTAAGCACGAAAATGTTTATCTTAAAAAATATATTTAAAAGTATATCGTACGTGTATTGGAAAAAAATCGTGACAGCTGACACATGAATGACGGCCAATATTCGATACCCATGTAATTGAACTTTCGATAAGCGTGAAGATTTTTGTAGTCGGCTTGATACTGCATAGTAATAAATGACATCACCTAATCTAATCGCTCGCCACTTGTTCAGACAGTCTCGCAAAGGAGTCGATAACGCGTCCTATACATAGATATATTTTCTGCTCTCCACGATTATTCCTGTCTGTATGTTATCAATTAAATGTCAACGTGACTTCTGGATAATTTCTTAGCTAATTTATCAAACACACTATATATTAGAATATTAGCATATTTATTATTAATTAAAAGTTATACAAATATTAAAATATCAGATTTGTTGATTCATTATCATTATTAAATATAACAATATATAATATTAGATTCTATTCGATTTCGATTATATCTTAGTCGTTCGTATTCTGTGAGAATTAAAATTTCATTAGATTTTTTTAAATATTACAATTAGAAAAATATTAGACGTTAGATTTGATCAAATTTAAATTATATTTTAATCGTTGTATTCTATAAGAATTTGAATTTGATAATGACATTAGATTCGACACGAACGTTATAATTAGAAAAATATTAGATATATTTATATTAGATTTGATATTATATTATCATCTATTTTAATTAGATTTGATTTGTTTGTATGCTATAACAAGAATTATATAAGACTGATAATTTCATAATTGCATTAGATTCGAGTCAAGTAAGTAGTATTTATTTCCACTTGTACACCCTTTTGCGGGCTTTTACAATCTTCCATCTGTTCCTCTTTTTGCAATAAGCTCTCTTTTTACAATGTTGTCTGTTATTTACATTTCTCCTCCACTTTTCCTTCTAGACTTCCCTCCCTGTCTCCTCCTCCCTCTTTTCCCCAGTTTAATATTTCCCCGCTTTAATATTTCGCTCGTAAAGCTTTCTCCGTGAGGGAGCCATCGTTAAAAATTGTCTTGCTGACAGGGCGATGAACTTGGCGCGAGTGAATTGCGCAAAACTACGAGAAAGCAATATGCATGTTTCGACAATTTTTCCCGGTTCTTCGATCGTCAATTATCATTGATCTATACCACAGTAGCCCACAATCCCTTGATATATTGGAGTAGAGAAAAAAAAAAATAACACCTTTTTTTCCTTCGTCTCTTGCAGTTTTATTCTTCACGATCGAGTATCCGGTTTTTGGACGTGGATGTTCGTACTTTCGAAGCTGCCGGAGCTCGGCGACACGCTCTTCATCGTATTGAGGAAGCAGCCATTGATATTTCTTCATTGGTATCATCACATCACGGTATTGCTTTACTCGTGGTTCTCGTATACCGAGTACACAGCTTCGGCGAGATGGTTCGTCGTAATGAACTATTGCGTGCACTCAATAATGTATTCGTATTACGCGCTAAGAGCGATGCGTTATTCACCACCAAAGGGAATATCGATGGTGATAACGTCTCTCCAACTGACCCAAATGATCGTCGGATGTGCGATAAACGTATGGGCTTATCAGTATCTCGCTCAGGGACAAAAGGAATGCGGCATATCGAGGGTCAACATTAAATTCAGTCTAACAATGTACTTCAGTTACTTCGTATTGTTCGCGAGATTCTTCTACAACGCGTATCTAGCTGGCTCGCGAGCAAAAATGGCGAAAAAATCATTGTACGAGGAGAACGGCAACGGCCACATCGGCGCCGCCGAATACAGCAATGGAAAGCTCAAGGCCAATTAGATGAGAAAAAAAAAAAGGATCGCGAGAAGACGAAATGATGATGGGAAAACACGTTTTATCGGCACAGCGAACGACGACGAATTTTGCCCGCGAGGAAAATTATCCGTGAGGCAAGAATTCAAGAACATTGAACGAAGCCGAATATTGCGTATGGAAGTCGTCTTCCCCGAAGAAAAAAAAAAAAAAAAAAAAAAACCAAAACGTCGATACGACGAACGTCAATTGCGAGAGGATAACTAAACGCACCTAAACAGTTATGACAATGGAGCAACAAATTTAACGACGAGCGATCGAGCCAAATATCTCCGAGTCGTTTGACCTAAGGAGCTCCCGGTTCGCCGGCGGACGAATCGACGTTGAAGAAAATTTTTTTTTTCACATTCGAGGAATTCGACGAACGTTTGAACAGGAAATAAGAAAGTGTACGTAAGGCGCTTCGAATGTCTACGTATGTGTGTACACGACGACATTTTCACATCTATTAATGATTTTCTCGTCTCTCTCTCTCTCTCTCTCTTGCTCTCTCATTCTCTCGCGTTATTCGGAAAGGGAAACGCGCGGGCGCGAACGAGTCTTTCGATGTCCTGTGTGGTCTCGGACCCACCTCGAGTTCCCAAGACGAGTGAGAGAGAGAGAGAGAGCGAGCGAGAGAGAGAGAGAGAGCGAGAGAGAGAGAGAGAGAGAGAGAGAGAGAGAGAGAGAGAGAGAGAGAGAGAGAGAGAGAGAGAGAGAGCGAGAGAGAGAGTGAGATCTTCCGTTGACCCAATTTGCCGGAACGGTGTCAACATCTCGTACTTTTTACGAATCAACGAGATACATTTTCGTCGTTACGAATCAACGGGAATCGTACGATTACGTGACGCTCATTTCCAGTTTTTTCCTTTCTTTTTTTTTTTTTTTGCGCACAATCTCCACATTTGCTCGCGAATCAATAATTCTCCAGCATACACGCGTGTCAACTAACGACAACGAATTAATGGAATCAAGAAAAAGAAAAAAACCTAGATGGAGAAACTGGAAAATGGAAAAGAGAAGCGCCGGATCCAACGTTTCCAGTTTTTTCACTTTTTTTTCTTTTGCGCACAATCTCTACATTTTGCTCGCGATTCAATAATTCTCCAACATACACACGTGTCAACTGACGATAACGAATTAATGGAATCAAGAAAGAAAAAAAAAAACAAAACCTAGATGGAGGATATGGAAAATGGAAAAGAGAAGCGCCGGATCCAACGTTGAATATTCGTGAACGTCGTTAATAACGAGCTTTTTCTTTGTACGAGAGCCTACGAGTGACCACCGTCCATTAGCAAGAATTTTATTGCGCCCGTGAGCCATGCGATATATATATATATATATATATATATATATATATATTTGCCTCTATCTTCACGTTACTCTGTAAATATTGGACTTTCGTTCTGATGTGCGTGGGGCGTCACGGAATAGAACGGATCGGGTTTACGGGTGAAGAAAAAAAAAAGAAGAAAAAAAAAAACCAAAACAAACACTCTGTGAATCATTGTACAGGTTTTGCGCAGAAATATATTCGTTCCGGTCAAGGCATATGACGGATTGGATGAGAAATATCGTCGACGAAAAATTACGGGAATGAGATAGGAAGAAAAAAAAAAAAATGTTGGTTTCTCGAAAACGGGCTCTCTAATGAACTTGCCATTTGCCGTTTGTACTTTGGGACCTCAGCGTGTCTTTTTATTTCTCGCTTGCTCACCAAAAAATTCACCAGGCTCAATTCTCTAAAATGTATAGGAAAAAAAATGATTTTTTTTTAATGCGCCGCGCCGAAGTGGTACACGGATTGGTAGACAGACATACCGAGAGAGAGAGAGAGAGAGAGAGATAGTGAGAGCGGCAGGGCGAGAAAGAATTCCAATGATTGGACAGCGTCGAATGATCGCACGTGTGGATAAAATGGATTCTTTATTTCGGCGCTTTATGGAAAATGGAATATTTTGAACGATGGTACTTGTAGCGCGTAAAAACACGATCGTAAACACTTTGAAACGGCGTGTGAGAGAAGAAAGAAAAAAAAAAGAATAAATTTCGGAATACCGTAAGGACGGAGAGACGTGTTCGTGTGTCGTCAAGTTTACATCCCCCTTAATGATCTTCGAAAAAAAAAAAAGAAAAAAAATCGCGGTCCCAAGATGGGCATCGCTCGAAAGAAAAGAAAACATTTAAAATACTTTTCTAACAATAATTATTATTTATTATTGAAATATTTATTGCCACGAATGAGAAAAAAAAAACAAAAATGATAAAACTTTAAGTAATAATAATAGTAATAACAATGCCAATAATAACGAAAAATAAATTTCACTGTAAATGAATAATTCGAATAAGCATTTTTCATTCGCAAAAAAAAAAAAAAACACTACGTCGAGAGGAAAAAAAAGAAAATTGTCGACTCGGATATGCGAATGAATGAGTTTTTTCTCTTCCAACTTCTCATTTCTGTATTGATTTTGCGAAACTCGCAGTTTTTTTTTTTTACTTTTATTATCCGTTTGAGTGTCAAAGACGAGTCGTAGTTTCGCGTTTCTGTTTATCGATGACTTTGGCAAGTCTTAAACGCGAATGCCACTCTATTCGTCCTATAGTCTGAGCAACGTTCATTGTTCGCAGGAAAAGAAAAAGAAAAGAAGCGGCCAAAGTAATTGCGCGTTGTACGCGTTAGAAGCGACGTCTGTCGATCACTAAATAACGTCGTAAAAAAAAAAAAACAACGATTACCACCGTAAAAGCGTGCTCGTCATTTGTATTCTTCAACAAACTCTGCGCATACACGCAGATCGCAAAATACGATGCAATCTGGAAAAAATATAAAGCAGAAAATGATTGGATAAATGCACAAAGGAGTGTGTTCCGAGTTAACGAGAGCGGCGACATTTTGCGAATGTTTGATTCACATTTTTTTTCAAATCTCGGTGCAAAATTGGGTACCCAAACAAACCCAAACAGGCTCTCTTAAGAAATAAAAAACAACAACAACAAACGTAAATCTTTTTTTTATCCGCCAAAGTCTATTCGCGGCAGAAATCCGCAGAAAATTTGATTTGAATGGAAAGTGTCGCGAGAGAAATTCGATTGTCCGGCGTAATTCCTCAAACAAAAAAAAAATATATATTTCCACAGGTATTCTATTCAAAGTGTGGATGGTGAATTTTTGTTCGTTGCAAAAAAGAGTTAATTTAAATTTGACCGAATGATCAATTGACATTAAAAGCGAGGCGAATACAATAGGAAGAGAGATCATAGTGAATTTCGTACAAGCAAAAAAGATCTTTTGCTTGTTTCTCTCTCTCTTTTTTTTTTTTGTTGCTACGTTTCGAAGACACGCGCGTCCGAGACGAAAGGTGATAAATGCATTACGATCGAGGAAGTGAGGTCACTTGTATAGTTAGAAGACGACGTGTGCTTCGCTTACCCCGCGATCGTCAACCGAACGCAGAGCGTAGACTCGATCAGGGTTCAAAACATTATTCGAGTCCAAGAGACACAAACGATTGGATTATCGTAAGAACGCACGCGACATAATATATAGAAAAGTGTAACGAAACAAATTTCTCGTAATATTGAAAATCAGATTTAAAAAAAATAAAATCGAATTTGCGGAATTCGAACTGCAGCCACGTAGTCGAACAAGATTCTTATCGTTCGCAACGAAAAAACACTTGCCCCAGTGATCGTAAAAATCGAGAGAGACAACAACAACAACAAAAAAATTCCTCGATCATTGGGCAGCTGAATTTGGAATTTCGAGGTATTCACTGACGCGTATAAATCAAAGTGCAAATTCTAGGTCCGGGATCTGTTAAACCTGTTCGAGTTGTTATCGAAAATTCATATTCACATATTTTAAATATAAAACAACTTTCGTCTATTCATTTGTCGGTGTATTCTATTGATACGGCTTTTATCCTTGAAGCTTTTTGTAAGAGACGAACAAACGAGAGAAATTGTACTCCCACGTGTGCCCGAATATTGTGGATATTATAATATAAATAATATAAATTATAATAATAATTATTATTATACAATTTGTATTATAAATTATTTATTTATAATTAATTATGATAAATTATTATTATTATATAATATAATTATATAATAATAATAATTTATAAGTTATAAAGAAATAACATAAAGATATAATATATTATATTATTATTATACAATATATTATATAATAATAATAATTATTATCATATAATTATAATTATACATTATTTATTTATAGTTATTTATTATAAATAATACTAAATATTATTATAATATAATATATAATATAATCACTAATATATATAATATAATATATTATTATTATTATATAATATATTATTATATAATAATAATTATTATTATTATCATATAATTATAATTATAAATTATTTCTTTATAGTTATTTATTATAAATAATACTAAATATTATTATAATATAATACATCATATTATATAATAATGATATATTATAATAATATTATATTATAATAATTATTATAATATATCATATTATATAATAATAACATAATAATAATGATGATAATAATTTATAAATTATAAATAAATAATATGAATAATATAAATATAATATTATAATATAAATAATATCGGATGTACGTGAAACAATTTAAAGGGCAATAGAAGAAAGACGAATTTTCATACTTCCGGTTACGCGAAAGTACTTTAATTGCAGCGGTATCGGCATGGGAGAAGAAGTGAAATGTTCGTTTGTCAAATTCGATTAGTCGCATGTTACACATGTCACGAGTTTCTTGCGATTCGTATTCAACGCGTGCTGAAGAAAATCCCGATATACTTTGTCTTCTCCGATAGCAAGGTAGCTTTCAAATGTTTTTTTTTTTTTTATCGAGTGCTAAATTGTTATCGAAAAAGGTTATTTTATTCTTCAGTGTGCTTCTATCGTCATTAATATACGCGGTTAAATATAACGCGGTTCAAGTGGGACTTGTACATAAATTGTACATAGGTTTTTTTTTCAATGCGAAAAAGTTGCAGGCATAAAAATAACATTATTATGTATTCGAAGAGAGAATAAAATTTCATTAGAAATGAATATGTAAATGTATATGGAACGAAACTTTTGTGTTCGTGCAAGATGCACGATAAGTTTGCGTGAATGAACGAAACAATATAATTATTTTTTCTATTCGGAGTATTCTCCATCTGGCTCGAAGATTCAAAAAAAAAAAAAAAAAAATGTCTCATCGTACATCGTTGCGGCCAAAGAGAGACGACTCGACGCGTAGAAGAAAAAAAATTTAATCGACCAGTTGATCAATTGACAAACTGTGAAAAAGCATTATCATTCGATGTAACCCGATTGTACAATAATTCGAGTGGACAATCGCCACAAAACGGATATTACGAATTTTTCTTAATTTTACGAGTGAGAAAAAGAATGAATAAAAAAAAAAACATTATTAGTGCAAGATGCATTTTTCGAAAGCTCTGTCGCATAAAATTCTCTTACGAATAAAGAGTCGAGACTTAGACGTATACGTTTACATGGTTGTTAATGAAAAACACGCGCACGTTAAAACGTATTTTCTAATTAATACACGTTAGCAAACGGATGAGTATGAATAAATATTACACGCCGAGACGATTATAACGATATGTAATTTATAGTAGGGAAAAAAAATAAATATACATATGTATATATATATATATATTTTTTCAGAGTTTAAGCGTTCACGCGGATAACGGGGGAAAAAAATAGAATTTTTTCAATAAACTGGTTCATTGTTCGCTCGGTACGGATTTATTTATTTTTCGTGGCCTTTTTATACTTTCGTAATAGGTATACCAATAAGATATCCCGCTTTGTCGATTGAAGAACAAGGTAAAATAATGTTCTTGGTAAGACGAGTGAAAGTGGACGTTAAAAAAAAATAATTTACCATCGGGTAAGCCAAAATTACTCAAATTCGTTTAAAAATTATTATAGTGTTGATAATCGTAAGACACGATATTAATTATTATCCCACACGACTTGCTGTGTATTACGAATTTGCGAAATTGCGCCACCGTGTTGTTGACGCGTGAGTTTCCGTTTCCGGTCGGCCATATTGATTAGTACAAAGTTTCGCCACCACAATAATACCGAACGAATCTCTCTCCGTTACAGTTTAACAAAGAATTTTCTCGTCTTTTCTCGTTGAAATTCCAAAGTTATTTCTTTTACGTCTTCATTTTTCGTTGCTTCAATAAAGCGCGATAATTGCGAATTCAGATTGAAACGATTAACGAACGTATCATTGTTCGTTGGTATAAACAAAATGCATATTGCGGATGTAATTTGTTCTCGTTCTCACACACGAGTATTGTATATTCTTGACGATGATGGGAAGAAGGACGAGACCAACAGGGGTCATAATTCCCTGGAAATATGGACGAGTTTCGCACATTGCGAATCAATCGGACGATACGTTATTCTACGGTCGTTGGATGCATAATTTATCGATACGTATAACAATGTGAATAATGGCAATGCATGTGCGAATAATGATTTTTTTTTTTGTGTGTATATATTAGGTGTAGTAAAAAGAAATCCATTATTTTTGCAATAGATGGCTTTAGCAATTTGTATCTCGCGTTGTATAATTGCGATCGGATTGCGCTAGATGGCGTTAGAAAGATAAGATTTCGTACTAAAATAAACATTTCAGACAGTTTTGTGATTGCTTGACGCAATATTTTTTTGAGCGCGCGTCAAAGATGGCCATCAGCAAAGTGAAAATACGCCATATTTTACAGTTTTTCTTCGATAAAGGCGAAAACGCAAGCCAGGCGCGCTGAAAATGTGAATAGCGTTTATGGTCCTGATACTGTAACGGCCAATCACGCGTAATTTTGTTTGGCGTCGCTTACGTTCCGGTAATTTTTATGTCAAAGATGCACCACGCTCTGGAAGGCCAATTGTCGAAAATGTCGATAAAATAATAATGGAAATCGTCGAGTCCGACCGTCGTGTAAGCACTGTTTCGATTACCCAGGAAGCTAAACATTGCACAAAAAACCGTTTGGAACCACTTGAATAAGGCTGGATACAAAAAGAAGTTCGATGTATGGGTGTCAAACGAGTTAACGCCAAAAAACTCATGGACCGAATTTCCATCTGCGAATCGCTGCTGAATCGCAACAAAATCGACCCATTTCTGAAGCGGATGGTGATCGGTGATGAAAAGTGGGTCACTTACGACAACGTCAAGCGAAAGCGGTCGTGGTTGAATCGCGGTGAGCCGGCGCGAACGGTGGCCAAGCCAGGATTGACGATCAGGAAGATTGTACTGTGTGTTTGGTGGGATTGGCAGGGAATCATCTACTATGAGCTGCTCCCCTATGGCCAAACTCTTAATTCGGACCTGTACTGTCAACAATTGGACCGTCCGAAAGAAGCAAACGCCCAGAAGCGGCCAGCTTTGGCCAATGGGAGAGGAATTGTGTTCCATCGGGACAACGCCAGGCCGCACACATCGATAGTGACTCGCCAGAAGCTCCGGGAGCTTGGTTGGGAGCTTCTTATTCATCCACCTTATATAATTCGCTTACAATCAAAAATTCTGCAATGAATCTAAGACGCCAACGATTTTAATTGCTGATTTCGAGTTTGCAATTTTAACGCTTAAATATACAAGCGTGTCCTTTGGTATGGTGATTTCGAGTCGAATAGTCGAAAATAATTTGAATTGCTTATGAGCTTGTTTCAGCAACAAGTGTTTGCATCGTACGTCATACTAATAATTCGAAATTTAAAAAATCGAGGTTGGGAGATTAAACGCATTTTTCAATTCAAATTTGTGATAAAAAAAAAAAAGCTGAATTCAGAGTAGCGAAATTACATACAAATATGTTCACGTTAGATCAACAATTTTCATGTTCTTTTCGAATTTCAAGTATCCAAGATTGAAAAAGAAGGGCAAAATATAAATTCGAGATTTTTTGACATTTGTCAAAAAAGAGTTTATTAATACAAAAAGTGATTCCTCGGAAATGAGACACGTGCAGAATTTTTTATCCAATATAAAAACGTATAAGAATCATTAGAGCGAATACTAACAAAAAGGGAGGGAGGGGGAGAGAGCATTGTAACGAAATGAAGATCATTAATGTGACGATGGCGCCTGTTGCCTTATTCCGCCTTTAATCAATGAGGTGAACGGGACACGTTTGGAAACGTCACACGAGTGGAAATGAGCGAAAGACTGTGAGAAAATTTTTGCGAATCAGCCCTAGTGTCAACACCCTCGCGACCTCTGTAAGCAATTGGAATCTGAAAAGAAGCGAAACACAAACTGAGACAAATAAATCCGTAACGACGTACAAAGAGCACAGAGTCCGAAACGGATCGGGAGCTTGAAAGTAGGTCGTGTAGGTGGAAAATGTTTTGTGGACAAAGAAAGTATCGATCGGTTTTGTATCGAATATCTATAGAATACTTCCCTAGCCTTTATAATAAGGGGGTTACGCTGGAAAACATGAGTGGATGTCTCGAGGAAAAAAGAATGTCGTCTTATGACTCGCCTTCGATTTTAATGAAACTTCTTGCCTGTTGTGTATTGTTCTATCAAGGAGAATTGCCTATCTATTCCTCTGCGTACTTGTTTCGAGAAGTTCATTCGGAAAAAAAAAAAGAAGAGCCTTGGTCAATTCTCCTTTTGAGCAGAAAATTCGACTTTTTCCGGAATATCAGAAAAGCCAATTTTCATTTATCTCTCTTGGATTCGTATGTCATGTGTCACATCCTTCACTGCCTCAAGGATCAGAGGGAAATATTGGATGCTATGAACGGTCAATACAAAGTCGCATCTCTCTCTCTCTCTCTCTCGGGTCGCAATCGAACGAGTTTTCTATAAATAGATATCACCTTTACGGGATACTTGACCCCTATGTTTAAAGTATGAACCCGCGGAAATAATATGTTCAGACTAAAAAAAAAAGTGTCTCGCGCCTTCACGCGAATGTACAGAGTTCAGTCTCGTATTTATCGAGACGTTTGAAATTTAGTTATCTTTTTACTTTCGTAAAAAAAAATGTACACGCTTTTTTTCGAACGGTATATTGCTGCAAAGATTATTCTCATGTCAATGTGTAACGTTCGTTTTCCTATGACTAACAATTCGATGCAGCCACTTCCTCGTTTCTTTATCACTTGTCTTTTTTTTTACGCGATCAAAGAATTTTACGTCTCACCGATTAACGTCTGAACCGCGATAATATAGAAGAAAAAAATCGTGCGTCACTGATAGTTTCTTGAGTTTTTTCTTCTTCTTTCTCTCGTTACGTCGACAAGAACGCATTATTTTGCATTTGCGTCATTCGTTGCGAGTCCGATCAAAATGTCCATTAGAATAATGCACACGAGTTTGCGTCGTTACTCGATGTCCGAAGCTGGCTCGTTTGTAAATTTCGAAAAGTGCACGCACATGCATCGCAAAGAAAAGCGATTAAACATCGTGACGATGCTCGAGCGGTTTTCTATTTTTGTTTTTATCGTTAAAAATCTTTGGCTTGGAATAATACTATCCAATGCAGCAGGCTCAATAAATTGCATTCATTTATTTATAATTTATATTTATAATTTTTCGCATCGTAAAATCCACAAAGTTGCATGAATCTAAGCTGGATGAGGTTGAATGAAATCATGTTTAACAAGATAAATCTATCGGATCAATTGATAGCCGCAGTTGAGAGAAGAATGAAAGGTTTAAAGTCTCGAGGCGAAGAGAGGTGGTGAGCTTCAATGTTTTGTAGGCAATGTGTGTCTAAGCCTCCTAATGCGTTTAAGGTTAACCGGACTTCGTCTCTCGACAAAAACTCAGAAGCCTTTTTACGACCGTTGATCTTGCGGGGCGAGGGATCGTTGTTGTAATCCATTGTCAAGAGAGAAACAGAGAGAAATAAAGAGAAAGAGAGAGAGATAGAAAGAGAGTGAGAGAGAGAGAGAGAGAGAGAGAGAGAGAGAGAGAGAGAGAGAGAGAGCGAATTTTACGATCGCGTGTTCACGGCTCTGTAATGACGTTATATATGGCTGTTGATCAAAGTCGTCGCGGTACTTGGACTTGAACTGCTCCTCGTTTGCGATCCTCGAACGAAGGTCGCGGGACGTTCCAATCGTTTGACGTTAACACCTGACTTTTTTTTCTTCGTTCGATGAAAACTTTAACGTCTGGTACTGACGAGCGAGATTTTTTTTTCTTTACCGGGCACAACGTGGCCAATCTACGTGAACAAATCCATGAAGAAACTGAAACTTTGTGAAAATAAAGATTGTAGAATACAGAGAAAAAAAAAACTTCATGGAAAGAGAAAGAAACGCCACAGAAGTGCAGTCGTCGTTATTATCGCGCGTTGATTGCAAAGGATACTTTGACGTGATCTTCGCTGAAAAAATCGAGTTTTCCTTTTTTTCCGCACTTTATATAGCAATTTTTTTTCCCCCCATTTTCTATCCACTTCAGCCACTCCTTTAACTAGTCACTTGACTATTATCTAATCATTGTTATGGAAATTGCATCATCGACACTTCTGTAGTATAATTACAAGTTTTAAAGGAGGCATACGCTTATCCTTTCAGATGGCAGCATCTGCCGTTCATACGATCAATAATAGACCAACATCCGTCACAATAGTGGACAATTAATTTATAATCGCTCGAACGTTTTCGATATTTTTTCATTTCAATTTTAATATCATTTGTCAATTCTTCCAAAGATTTTTCGATAAAAAAAAAATCAAAATCGAATAAAGACATTCCATAATTATTTTAAAAAAATCAGATCTTATTTTTTTAAACTTTGTTGCACCAATTGAAAAAATTTCTGATTATGAAAAGGTATGAGTGCCGTCTTCTGTCAAAATTTGGTGACTGCATGTCTAAAGATATTTAAAAAAATATATCTTTTAAATTCAGTTTTTATTGTGGAATTAAAAAAGACAACAAATTTCTGGTGTATTTTGTTTGTTTGGGTTTGTTTGGGTTCGCGTGGGGTATTCCAAGTTATCTAAAAAAAAAAATATTCCAAATTATCTAAAAAAATCGGATTAATTTTTTATTAACTATGTTCCACCAATAGAAAAAAATGGTGAATATAAAGAGCCGTCGTCTGTCAAAATTTGGCGATTGCACGTCTAAAAAAACATACTTTAAAAAAATATTTTTTATTAATTCAATTATTATGGAATCGAAGAAAAAAGAACAAAATTTCTGATGTATTTTTATCAATTAGTGCTCGAAAAAAAAAAAAAAGAAACATTCCTCAACTTTTATTCATACTAATAAAAAAATAAAAACTCGAATGGATTTTTTTTTATAGCTGGAAATTTTTCGAGATAAAGGTCTAATATTATCCGTGAATTTTTTTGTCTTAGTACCAAAACGACGCCCCATTTATAGAGAGGAAACACCTCAGGGGCAGTATGGACAATAAAATATGATTGTATGATTTAAAATGCAGATTTATTAATTCAATCAAAAGTTGATGTGGAAGCTTACTTTCTTCATTTAATATGAAAATGTATGAAAGAAAAATTGTTCCGACTTGCGTCGTTTCGATTTATGTAGCATATTTCGAGAACCTAAAATGACGCAAGCACGAAAATTGCCACCTCCTTGGGTACATTTAGAGAAACTAATTGTAACCTTTCAATGAAGTTCATTAATTTTCATAACAATTTCCCTATAAAGTCCTTAGATCACATTTCGTCCTAGCGTGGCAGGCTAATTCTTCATTTACAATGTGTCTACCCGCAAAATTGTTAAAAAATTTCGCAATTATACAGGATTTTCGTCGGACCTGTATTTCTACGGATCTCCGAAGAGTCATTCTTCGAATCTTCAATTTAACAAAGTAATTTCCTTTTCATTAAATCACTGACCTGCCTCCTTCCGTCGTCCGCCGTTCCTTTTCTTCGTGACGCAACAAAGTCTCAGGCCTCGAATGAATCTTTTATTAAGTTGTACCGTACAACGTCCGCGACTTAATTCTCTAGAGACACCGAGGTATCGCGTTATTTGTTGCTCTTCGAGGCTTCTTTGCCCCAATCTTCCGACACGTAAGTCAACAAGTCGGTGAGTCCCTCGAACTCGGTACGACTCTGGGGCGGATTGTTTTTTGGTATTCTCGGCAATATAGTACCCATTTTATAACGAAATTCATCGAAATTACTTGCTCCCGAAAGTTTCCAAATGCCGTAGAAGAGAATACCGCAACCTCCTATCGCGTACGCGCTTCCCCAACCGAGAGCTCGCAACGCCAGAGAGGCGCCGCTTTCCGCCGTACCTTTAACTCCGACGACTCCTTCTTCGAAGAATTTTGGATCTTTCTTTCGGGCTGCGGCAAGTGTCGTGCCGAAACCTATTATCGCCGATATTCCTGTAACTGCGCTCAGGAATAGCGCACCTGAAGGGCACAATATACAGAAGAGAAAATTAGATGATTCTTTGAGGTTATGATAGAAAAGAATGTTTAATTAACGTTTTAGCGAACTTGACGGTACTTCGTGAGACAAACTAACCGTAAATCTTTTCCCTTTTGCTATCGCCACTGTGCTCTGAAATAGACAAGTTAGTCGTTCCGATTTTATTCGTACTCGTGCCGGCTTGTATGAAAACATTGCTGTTGGTCGCCATATTTAAATACTTAAGAGCGAACTATATAAAGGCAGCGACAGAGCTTTACGTGAGTTGGAAAAGTTGGGCTACGGTTCGAAGCGACACTAGTGACATCTAATCATCGGGATGAAGAACTGTATGTGAGACGTACAAAATTATACGTCCATGGTTTCGTCTCTGTCACACGCAGATAACTTCTCGAGGTCTTAGAGATAGTGGCGCCATCGCTGTTTGCCCGCGTTCTTTTGTTTCACAGTTTTCAAATCTCTCCATAAGAGTTCGGACTCTACACTAGCATCCCTGAAAGCGTGATTCGAATGCGACAAATTTCAGACCGTACGCGATGCGGCACGAGACGGCGAATGGAGTGGGGGGCACGGAGCAGAGTGACGTAAAGCTCTGCACGCGATAGATACGTGCGTTTATTTACCACTGTCAAAATCAGTGTTCGAAAATATAATCTGAATTCGGTGAGAGTGTACAAATTTCATCACGATTGATTCGTCTTTGCGCGGAAATTTCGTACGCCGGAATGGAAGGTAATTGCGAAACTGATGGGTATGATTAGGATTTTTTTTGGTCCCAACGAGCTGAAGTTTATGGCGTTTTATTCCGCTATGCTCGTAATATACAACGCCGAAGGACACGAGTATCAAAACGCGCGTGCGGAACACACCCTGTAAAAAATTAATGAACTTGTACAGGGCATGTAAAAAAAAAATCGGATTATTGCAAAATGTATTTAACACAAATCTATGACTACGAATATATTTCAATGGTTTTTTGTTGTTGTAAATACGAATGTGAAAAAAAAATTGAAAATGATTTTCAATTGAACTATTCGATATTTTCCTACTTTTTTTTTTTATTGCTGCCGACACATTTTCAAATGTCTGCGTGCATTTGTTTATAGAATTCAACTCTTTGCGCTTTTTATTTCCAAAAAGGCGAATTTACACAAAGATACGCGCCGCGTACGGAGAGAATGTCGCAAGCGAAAGTGTGCGTCGAAAGGAGTTTGCAAAATTTCATTGTAAAAATTTTGATTTTCCGATAAATTGTATTTTACATTCGTCGTCCCAATGCGAAACGAAGGTGAAACGAGACAAAAGATCGACGGTCTTGTCGAACAGCTGCGCCAAGTGAAGCTCAAAGATGACAGAAACGGCGATAGCGACAACGGCATCATCGAGATACTGGATACATTTGGCGATATCAGTAATATCTCCATCGAAGGTAAATTCACAGTTTTTTAACGTCAACTCTTTGTTTCACGGCAATTACTTCGTTTTGTTTTTATTCAAACTTTCATTTTTTTTTTTTTTTGCTATTTACAGATAATTCCGCCTTCGCGATAGACGATATTTTTGTAAAACTACTGAACGACAAATCAAAGACGGTAGTTGGAAAAACTGCCAAAGCAATAGCGGAGATAGCAAAGACGGACAGAGGAAGAGAAAAATGTACAGATCAAAAGCTCACGAAAGTTCTGATGGAATTGTTGAAGGGAGACGACATAGAAGTTCTCACTCAGACCACAAGGGCACTCGGCAATATATGCTACGAAAATGGTAATTGCCGTTTCACGAGTTTGAGGAAGTTCGATAATTTCGTGAAATAGAAATGTAAGAGGCGTTTCGAACGAAAGCGATAGATTATTCGGATTGGCAAACATTCGCACACAACGCTCACATTGGGATCGTTGGATGAGAAATTATGAATGAAAGATCGCCCAATTTAAAAACTATTGTACATTTGGACATTAATTGTGCCAACGAAAAACTAAGGCTATTGAATGAAAAGTGTCATTCGATCGAATTGTAAATATTTTCAGAGAAAGGCAACAAAATGGTGCAGGAAAATAATGGCCTGCCGCACATATTGGCGATTCTGAAGAAGAGCGTGAATATGAACGACGCCGAGGGTGCAGCGTTATTGAGGACTGCCGCAGCTGGCTTTCTCTTCAATTTTCTAGTTGACCAGAGTGCCTTGCAGCAGAAGGTAAACGTTTGTCGAATTGCCCATTAATCCATGATAATATAAATATAATACAAATATAAATATAAAAAATATAAAGGATATAAAAAAAAAAAACATTGATAAAAAGACGCATTGCCTGCGAAATGTTGTGTTTGTTGAAAACAAGGCACAACATCATCAACCAATTGTATGTTTATTCCGCAAAAACCATAAAAATCTCGAACATTTTAATTGCGAATTGAAAAATATTTCAGGCTCTAGAGGAAAATGTTGTACCGTTGATCTGCAGCGTTCTAGAGCTCGACGGTACAAACGACGATGGCAAAGCAGCGATGCACGCTCTCTTGACACTCGGCCTATTCAATGACAACGGAACGCAGTTTCTCGACGAGAGATTGTGCAAAATACTTGTTAATATATTGGCGAAACCCGTGTTATCCGAGCTATCGGAAATGTGTCTGGAACTCGTTCACGGTCAGGCTGAGAATGGTGTGTAATTCGTAGAGCGCGCTGCTACGCTAAAAATGCTGTAACTCTCTTATTTTTGTAAATTATTAATTTTTGGTACACATATTTTTGAAAGTACATGCTACAATAAAATGCAAAAAAAAAATCAATTTTTTCAAGCCGCAACAGTAGGGTCCCGCCTTAAAGGGAGTTAAATGGGGTGTAAAAGTTTGCATGGAAAATTGTATTCAAATATTCTTACAAACAATAAATAAAACATATTTTACGATTTTTTAAAAACAAACCCTAACGTGGGATGCAATTGGCAATGAAGTTTTTATGGGGTCAAATTCCACGCGGGAGCAAACTATAATATATCAGCTATCTTCAAACAATGCTTTAATTTTCCAGAGAACGCCAAGCTTCTATTTGCAAAAACTGGATTTTGCGAGTTATTGTTGCAACTGATCGGAACATACGGGCCACGATGTACGGACGAGGAAACGAGATCAATTCTCAAAGTCGCCTGCAATTTTATAGTACTCATTCTAACGGGCGGTAAGATTCACGAAAATCAACGATTCCTTCTTCGAGCGTATTCTAATGCTTACGTGCTTTTTTTTTTTCTTCGTTGCACAGACGAAAGTATGAATTTGCTTTACAACGGTAGCAACGGTACGGTTTACAAAAAACTCGTCGAGTGGCTCGACAGTACGGACGAGGAATTGCAAGTGACCGCAATATTGGCAATGGGAAATTTCGCCAGTACCGACGCACACTGTCAATTGATGGTTGAACAAGGCATACATCGTAAACTATTGCAATTGCTACGTGACGATGTCACTAAAAGCGGTGGTATAAGGTTTCAACATGCTTTGCTAAGTGCACTGCGAAATCTCGTTATACCAGCGAGCAACAAGCCAATCGTACTTGCGGACGGTCTCGTCGATGTTATTTATCCAATGTTAGATATACCGACGTTTCCCGTGGTATTCAAGTTACTGGGAACTCTCAGGATAGTCATACAAGGCCAAAGTACGTTGTCGAGGAAAAAAAAAAAAAAAAACATCGATGCTTTTTTTCTATCGCTGAATACACGTGAACAGTTTCTTTTGCTAATTTCAGGAGACGCGGCGATATCGTTAGGTGTAAGAGACGATCTAGTCAAGAAGGCTGTTGAGTGGTGCGATACGGAGGATCACGCGGGAGTTCAGGGTGAAGCAAATCGTTTGATTGCCTGGCTCGTAATTCACAGCAGGTAATGCAAATTCGTCGGTGAACATTTTAGCGTTGAAAATGCTTTTAAAGGATGTATACAGGGGGTCTGATTTAGCGAGATTACACAAGAAACTAACGCTACCTCCACTCCACTGACGCTGTGTTGTAGAAGGGTTGGGGGAGCTGCGACATGCCAAATGCCTGTGATTTGTTGAAAAATGCTGCATCACATGTAGAGTTGTCATTTGTTGTAAATTTCAATTCATTACAAGTTGTAAATTAGAGTCAACTACATTAGAGTTGTCAATACAAGTTGTAAATTTCAATTTCGGTGTGTACATTACAATGTTGGTGGGTTTGGGTTTGTTGAGGTTCGTTTGGGTTTGTTGAGGTTCGTTTGGGTTTGTTGAGGTTCGTTTGGGTTTGTTGAGGTTCGTTTGAGTTTGTTGACGTTCGTTGGGGTTTGTTGAGGTTTGGTTTGGTTTGGATGGATGGATAGATAGTGAGAATGTGAGTGAGAGAGTGAGAGAGAGAAAGAGAGAGAGAGAGGGAGAGAGAGAGAGAGAGAGAGAGAGAGAGAGAGAGAGAGAGGGAGAGAGAGAGAGAGAGAGAGAGAGAGAGCAACTCATATTATTTGCATGTACTTTTTTTTGTCACCCGAAAAGTCTGATTACATTTTCATTGCCATGAAATAATTGCACTTTGTGTAATATCCGTAGACTTTTTTTTTACATAAATGTTTTTCTTTCTCTCCAAACCATAAAGCTCTTATTTTAAAAATTACGATTGAAGTAGTCATTTTGAAGGGTGTTTACACATAGTCCCCTCCCACCTACTATTCCCGTTCAAATTTGTTAATCCTACGAGAAGAAAGCTCGAGGAACAAACGCGCGTGTGATTTTTCTCATAATTAAATGATTTTTCAGGGACAAGCGAGTCGTTTCGATGATAATTAAATACGGAGGTGTCGAGCATCTCGTTAAAATGATAACCGCCCAACACGCTCTCATGCAAAATGAGGCTCTGTTGAGTTTGTCAATTTTATCGGCAATATCGCTCGTAGAATCGGAAGAATCGCTTATACGGGCCCAAGTTGGCCAAGCACTCTTGAAGTTCTTCGAGCAAAGAGATCCCCAACCTGATCCGGCTTTGACGAGCAACGCTCTCACACTGACCTCCAATTTGCTAAAATCGAAATCAGGTAATTATGATTATTGACATTAAGAACACGCAATTCGTCTGTGGCGTATTTTTCGTTGAAGGTGAATAATTTCACGAGAAAGAAAAGAAAAAAAATTTAATTACACGAGAAAAGCAAAAAAAAATCATTACACGAGAAAGAAAAGAAAAAAAAAGTAATTACACGAAAAAAAATTCTTCTTTGCAGAAATTTTAATAGAGCATCTGAAGAAATCCAAAGTATTGGACGTTTGTGAAAATCTTCTAAAAGACTCGATCAGTCGCGCCAGCGAACCGCCACAAGTTTGAAGCACTCGGAACTTCTCACGTACCTCATCTGTACAGAATATACAAGAATACGAAGATAAAAAAAAATCTGCGCTGCCATATACGCACACACACGGAGACACTGTGACTGCATTTGGTCCTTGAACCGAATGAAATCTTCATCGAATTATTCTTCGGGGAGTGATTCGCCTAGTTTACGCAGCCACAAATACGCACAGAACAGCCAAGAAATGTTTCATCAATGTCAGAGGAGATCACAACTATTTATTTTACTATGAAGGGTTTACGTGTGAGACACTTTGGGTGTGACACGAGAGCGTGAATCAAATGTCTACTTTGTGAACAAATGAATATAGCAGGACTAAACGTGTGTTTTCATGAGGACTGACGTCTATATTTTTTAGCGAATACTTGTACGAGTATGTGTACGGACGATTGGACTGTACTATGGATAAGGAATATCGAACATGAAGAATAATTTTGTTTTTATCATAAAGAACAAAAAATAACAATAGTGATAAAAAATATACTCTTTATGAATAATAATCTTTACGAGACCGTGGTAAGAAATTTATAACGAGGAAGTTGTGTGCGTTTTCAAATTGTCGCGCCAATTCAAGATGGCCGATTTGACACATCTCGCGCGCGGCCCACTTCTCAAGTATTCTGCCTCGTACACAGCTCACTTCTCATGATTTATTTGTTCCGTCTCTGTCGCACGCAGCTCACTTCTCGAGGTAAAGGTCTTGGCTGAAATGAGACCCATTTTAGCGTATATAAGTGAAAAATAAAAGAAAAATATTTGAGAACTATACGCATGCTGCCATCTAAGAATCGAAGCTCGAACCAAATGTCACTGCCTTACCGTCAAAAGCGTCGCGAAAATAAGAAAAAGAGGAAGACAGACGACGTGGCCGGTGGAAACACACAACATGGTTGCCTCGTGATAAGTATCGCGAGTGTATACGGAACGTCAGTATCCCCGATACTTTTTCATCTTCGATCTGTCATTGTTTCAACCCAATTCATGATATATTCTTAAACATCCGAAGACGAAACGAAAAAAAAAGAAGAAGAATATTAGCATCACACTCGTAAGGGCGTGAGTCTCTCGGATTCGAGATCGAAGTTTGAAACAAAACACAAAATGGGTTTGTGCAAGTGTCCCAAAAGAAAGGTTACGAATCAATTTTGTTTCGAGCATCGAGTCAACGTTTGCGAACATTGCATGGTCACGAATCATCCAAAGGTGTAGTAATTTATTTCTATTATTTCACTAAAGCATTACATTTTGTTTCAATTTCGAAATATCTTTCCCGGTATTGGCTCATCCAATGATCCAACGGAAAAGGAAAACAATTCGTTTTCGGTCAATTCTATTGTAAACGAGTATTTAAAAAAAAAAAGATCGAACCTTAAAAATTGCAAATGCTTTTCTTCTATTAAATTTCTTTGTTCTACCGTTAATTAGTTTGGGTTAAAGCCACCATATTTTGCCGTACTTTGTACTTTATTCCTCGTCACAATTGTATCGAAAGTTCCGCGAGTACGAGCGTATCCTGAGCTTATCCACAGTCGAACGGTTCAAAGTTTTTTTTTATCCGGCAGTGCGTCGTCCAGTCGTATCTACAATGGCTGAGGGACAGCGACTGCAATCCCGTATGCGTTTTGTGTTCGGATCCTCTGAAAAAAAGCGACTGCGTCAGGCTCACTTGTTATCACGTCTTTCACTGGTCTTGCGTAGACTCGTACGCCAGAAACTTACCGGCGACTACGGCGCCAGCCGGCTACACCTGTCCCACTTGCCAGTCCGGTATTTTTCCGGACACCAAGCTCGTGTCGCCGGTGGCGGACGTTTTGAAAGAAAAATTGGTGGGCGTCAATTGGGCGAGAGCTGGATTAGGTTTACCTCTGGTAAGATAATTCGTCGAAATTAATTTTTTTCATTCGTCCGAGCGAAACACAGCGGTCAAAATTGTTTGGAGAATTTTCTTCTCCTACACACAAAATTTCGTCCGTGTATTTTCCTTATTTTGCGTATGATTTTTTTTGTGTTGTTTTGTTCCAGCCGTACAGGGTTTTGCCCTTTTTGCCTGCCCCGACCCACCCTCAACTTCGCGCTATCTCCCATTCCACCCCATCCACCTTGAGGCTGCAGCCGACTTTTCCCTCTGTATCGTATTTACCGTCGCGTGTCTGCTACGCGCATAGGAAAACTGCGGAAAATCTATACCGATACAGCCGGTCTCAAGTTCGCCCGGGAGGCGAACTTGGGACCGGAACTAGTCGTCTTTGGCCGTGAAATGTCGAAAAACATTTCACGAAGAAAGTGACGCGACTGGGATTCGAACCTGCGACCTTCCGATCCGCCGGTCAGCACGCTAACCACTAGACCAATGTACCGCGATCTTATTTTGCGGATGATTTTTTTTTAAATTGATTATCTACAGCATATCTGAGATAAGGGAACACTCATTTTGATAAGGGGTCATTTTAAATGAGGAACACTTAATTCCATGATAAAGTTCTTCGCAGCGATATTGACAAAAATTCATTTCTACTAAAAAGTTTCCTTGATCAAAAGCACATTCTCCCTAACTTATGTCCTTTATGAATAATTGGCACTACCCAGTTGCCATTAGTTGGAGCATGAATTTATTTATTTTATTTGGATTCGTTTGTATTTTTATAAATAGCAGCTTAATACGCTGCTTCGATGAACCGTTCAATGGAACGAGAACGACACAACAAAATTGTGTCTGTCCATGCGCCCAATTCATTGGTAGAAACGATATTTGTCGAAAGCCGTGTAGGATGAAGTAAATTGTTACACGAAGTACGAAAGGTTCGTGCAACGACGCAATGTTTCATCGAACCCGTGAAATGGATTTCACGTTCATCCAATCGGATCAGATCGACGCGTAATTCGAAAAATTTCACTTTTCAATCATCAGCTGAGCGACGAGAGAGAACAGAAGCCGCTTCAAGAGTCAAAATCTACGTCAAGCGTGAGCGTGACGTCTTATCAAAATCACGTGGGCTCGACGTCGACACCGTCAGTGGCTACGTCACGCACCGGTAGCAATATCAATTCCCAGACGTCCGGTACCAATAGTTCCGGGCTAAGCAGCCAGAAGATCGGCCCACCTTATTCCGTTGTTAACATGGAGTCGAGTATGACGGCGAGTAATCCGACAGTGAGAAAGGTCTTCGAGGCTTACGACGATCCAAAGGACATATCGTTCGATCACGACGAGAACAAGTATCAGAGAAAATCGGCACTGGAAATGTTCACGAGATGGTGGAAACTCATAACGAGGCCACCGCCACGTCGTCGTAACAATTCGGGCTCGTTGTACAAACGTTACGCAATATTGGGCGCGACCGGCATACTTCTTTTCGTACTGACTATTATATTGTTCTCGTGGCTCGGCAGAATCGCTACGGACGGTGATCCTCCGTTCAACGTACTGCCCAATCCTAACATAAACGTTGAACAAGAGGCAGCCGTTTAAATCGTGGGCATTACGATCGAACGATACGTTACAAAAAAAAGCTGGTCAAAAAAAATTTCCATTGCACGTGGACTCTGGGCAACGGAAATCTCAGTTTTTCGCGCACCTCTTTCGTTTGTGAGAGAGAGAGAGAAAAAAACGAAAGAGACTTATCGCAAATCGTGATCGAGCGCGCGTTGAAAATGCCGCGACGGTCTTACTGACAAATATTCCGATTTTAATCTCGTACATTGTTGATGTATTTTTTTTTTCAAAATAAATCAAACACTCGATAGATTCACTCGTATATCCTTTTACTTTTTTTTTTTTTTCTTACGAACCATTCGGAGACTTATTTATTACACGAGGCGTATTCGTGATCTTGTTTTGCTTATTTTTCGGAAAACGATCCAACATGTTCGATTGATTTACAAACGTGTGCTTTCGAGTGGAAATTTTTGGATATCCATTGCTTTCAAAAAAGCTCCAGTGCCAATGGATATTTTTTTTTTTTTCTTCAAAGCAATATTCCTTTTTTTTTGTTCAACTACAGACCAATCACATTTCGGTGGCTAATTTTTTTTGCTTGTAATGTCTGACGGCCAGCATCATGAAACATCACAGTACATATTCTCAAGATCTAAACAATTTAGAACAGTTTCTTATTAAAAAAACTGCAAACTCATCGAAACTCCAAAGTTAGGTTTTCGCTGAACTGTGTCAAAAAAAAAAAAACAGTATACTTCATACATTTATCTGCCAAACGTTTGACCCTTCTTAATGACGTCATACTACTTTTCCAGTCTATTCCAGCAGCGAATTTATGTTCAAATTGTAAAAAGCCTCGGTTACAGAAGTATTGGTCGCAAGTGTCGTTTCAACGGCATGTATTGTCCTTAAAGTTGATTCGTGTGACAAGTGTCACACTTTCTAAAAACGCCGCGAAACCGACAATAATCATTTTTGACGATCGGAAAAGCTTCTCTTTTTGAAAAAATGACGAAATTCGTCATTTGTTCCATTCGCGACAAGCCTCTACGAGGGTAAAATGACTCGGCGTATCGTATTTTCAATTAGTTCGAAACAATTTATTACGAAAATATGGTAATTTCCATCCTAATACCAATACCCGTACCATCATTTTAGTCGAATAAGGTCTTTACGTCAAGCGAGAAAATACGCGTTAAATTGTTCTTTTTTTTTCGCCATTTTATTGGGAGTAGACACTTAAGCTGTACATTCTTTCGTTAGGATTTATGAATTTGTAAAATATACATAAATATACACATATATATATTTTTTGTCATTATATAATATCCGATGCGGAAAACCTTTTGAATCTTTTCCTCCAAAAGTTAAGCCAGTTTTTGTTTAAATTTAGCAAAAGATTGCATCGATCCAGCAATATATTTCTTTCAACGTAAAAAAAAGTGGTCCTCTACATCACGAAATCGCATTTGGTATTGAGACAATTTATTATTACGTTAATATCAACGTTTCCACCGATTTGATAGTTTGAGACGAAACCTGGTCTATAGGCCGACGACGTTGAGGGATTGAGAGAAATATTGGGATGACGGAAGATTCTTGCTGATCGGTGCGACAGTTATTTCAAATTTACCCTGATTCGAATCTCTCGTTTACGCTAATCGAACGATTCACGGTGGCTCCGACGCGAGTCGTGCTGGTTTACGAAAAATTTGTTCGACTCGTGTTCCCGCGCAACATCTAAAATTCTAATGGTAGTTCTTCGAGCAGCAGCTACCTTCTCGTATCTCTCTGAAATTGTTGATTTATTGAAATTTATTCACACGTGCGTGCCTCGCATTATCGCGTCCAGCGATCTGCCTCGGATGTACATCGACACGATTCTCTTTGGGTTTTTTTTGTTTTATCTTCCCTCGGGATTCGTAAAAAATTGGAATAACGAATTATGCACGATTGGGTCGAGCGAGGAATCATTATTTCTTGAATACGAAGTACAATGGTACAGTGGAAAACACGTCACAGCTTCAAACGACTTATTCTCTCGTCGCGTTTAGGCCTGGTGCAGCAATTTAAAAAATGTCATCCGCAGCCTTTAGTGATTTGATGATTTTATATCTTCACAATTTCATTGCGTTAAATATTTTTTGCGATGTTAATGAAAAAAAAAAAAAAGGTTTTACAAAATTACAAGTATTGCATCGAGGACTTTCGGGACAGCTTGTCTTTAGAATTGTTCTTGAGCAGTGTGACAACTTCTACACACCAATATTTCGTTCGAAAATCACACGATTACTGTACGAAATTTCGAGTACTGTTTTTAAGATGATTTTACGTATTTAAACTGTTTTAAAGTATTTTTCAATTATTTTTAATGAAGTAGATAAACTTGGCCACAGCGCACTGCGCTTGTATTGCGAGTTAATTTTTTAATTTCCCATATTCTGTTACTGTTCTGTTAAAAAAAACATTTACATTCCTTTATTGAAATAAAAATATAAATAAAATAACTAAAAATAGAGAAAATATAATACTTCTCTTAAAAATTGCATTTTATTAAACGTAAAGCGCGTCATTTAGCACTCGTGCGACGTTGCCACACTTCGCCTCGACATTTCGTCCGTGGAGGAAAAACTCTACGTTTTTATTTACAAAAATCTCAACAATTAACAAACGGCGTAGACGATTCATTCAATTTTTGGGTGACATTATTGTCACAATCTACTAAGCCTTTTGACAGTTTTTTTTTTGTAACTTTCCGAACATTTCTTCACATTATCTAGTGCGTAAAACTGCAAATCAGCGATGAGTGTAGGCATCTCCCTATGTTAAAAAGTGTTTTTTCAATCGTAAATCTTATGTTAACGGTGCAGACGATCGTTCTAAAATTTGGAGGATATATTCGGTATATGAAAAAGTATCCACTGTAAAAATTTCCATGAAATGACAATATTTCGTCACTTGTCCCCTCCAGTCTCTTACGGACTGGTATTTGTTTTTTCCCACGGCGTTTTTTTTTTTTGTTAATTACGTGGGACGATCCGGTTCTTATCGGTTTCGACGCAACAGACGAATGAGGAAAGAATAAGCAGGAAGAAGAGAAAGAGAATAAGAAGAAGAAGAAAAAAAATGGAATCTGTTATATGGTCTCGGGCCGTGTGCAGGAGTGCTCGGCGTAATATGATAATGTAGGGAACACGAGAGGGTAGTTTGGGGCCGAGAATTTCCGATCTGAACGTAACGAGGCATTCCAAGCAAGTTCGATGGGGCCTCAAACCTCGTGGAGCATTTGCCGATGAGACAGTCGAGACATAGGTAGCGGGAGTCGCCCGTGTCTCGAGGCCTCTTCTTTCCTCCCTGAAAAAAAAAAGGAAACTCGCTCGTAAAAACGTGTTTTTTTTCTTCAAAAATATAAATGACTATCGTTCATGGTTAATTGAAGTAAAAAAGACGGATAAGTAATTTTATAAATTGATCCTGCGCTTTTTTTTTTTTTTGTTCTTCGCGTAAAACGGCAAATAATGAAAGCCTACTGGAGTAGATTTTATCATCGTTTGCGAACCAAATGGAATGTGAAATTTACGTGTTGTGCTCTCTCCTGTACGAATGCTCTTATTTACCTGTGGATTTTTGGCTGCGGTTGGTCAATAGCTTCGAAATTTTTACTATTTCTTCTTGGTAAGTTACAATTACGCTTATATTAAATTATGTTGAACAAGGTTTTTTCAACATTTAATTATTGTTCAATATGTTAAATAATTTACTATATTACTATAAATCGTAACAAGAGAAAAAAAAAAACATACAGGTATACACGAGTGTGATGAAAAGGCAAACGTGAAATATTCTTCGTTCGGCGAAGGCCCTTCTCGCGAGCGGTCACCCTCCCAAAAAGGGCGAAAGGCCCCGGAACGTTGAGTTTTACGACGGCGATTCTTCCGAGCCCGCGAGCACTGCTAAAATCTTTGAAATCGTTTCTACAAAAAGTGTCGTTTAATCGACGATTAAAAATTCGGAATAAATCATTTCTTCAATTTAAGGGATTTACAGCCACAGCTTGGCGCTCGGAAATATTTTTTCGAGCGTCATATAAATAAACATATCCGCTATAAACATAACAAATTTTAAGCGACTATTAAATATAGACATTTTTTATTAATTACAAACACAATACTATGAAATTTTAAAAAAAAAATCGAATAAAACAAATAAAAGAACTTTTGAAAATCCTTGCCGATGGAATTTTTTTCTCCGTCAGGCACCGTCTGAAAAATTTTTGTCGAAGATTTTTCTTGTACAGAAATATAATAACCAAAGTGTGGCATAGGGAAAAATAAATAAAAAAAATTATTGTAGAAATGACAGCTGCCTGAAAAAAACTCTGATTTTGACGAAAATGTTGAATAAAAAAATAAAAATAAAAATGAACGCGTATTCCGGAATATTGATATGTTTGAACGCTCAGAATATTCTTAAAAGTATAAACTTAAAAAACTAGCAGAAAAATTGATTTTGTTTTAATCTCGAGGTGGTCCAACCGCATAAAAAAAATTCCGAAACGCGGCTGCAACGATTTATAAAAAAAAGAACTTTTGATTCATGTTATCTGAAGATATTTAAACGTCTGAATTTTTTATTTTCGCAACATCCAACCGTGCCGAGAGGAAAATAGTTTCGATCATTTTCTTTGTGGAAAGTAAAATTGTAATAATAAATAAAATAAAATAGGACCAGTTTTTTTTTGCACCTTATAGGCGTTCCCAGAGATTTTTTTTTTTCAAACGCAATTCGCCTTCGATTATGACACCTCGCTCCATCGTGATCGTTGTATCATTGTCAACCAACACCTCACGTCAGCATAAAAACGCTTGTAAAAATAGCTGTGTAAATATAGCTGTTTAAAGGTATATTCGATATAATCATTTTGCCTACACACACACACACACACACACACACCCACGCACAGAGGCATACATATACATCAGATTATTCAGGTGCGAAGATAATAAGAATATGAAAATTCGTTGCCGACACATACCGCTTACAAATTTTATTGGCGACATAAATCAACAGATAAATTAAAATTTTACCATTTTTTTCTCGGAATCTCCGACCACAATGGGTGTAGGAAGATTCAGATGAATGAACGATGGTTGGAAAAAAATGATAAAGTTCAAATTATAAGAGCTAAAGAATTTGACAAGTGAAACTATAACATGAAGATCAAGAAACACTTTACTTTGCCCTGGAAAAAACTTCACATCTCCAGCACATGTTCACGCGTATACAGGAAAGCAATAAATAAAAAAAAAAAGTGCAGATAATAAAAATAAAGGCATTGCTTTCGGGTTACTCCAGCCAGAATAAAAATCGGCATCTTTTCGGAATTTTTTGAACGAGCAAATCGCAAAAATTCCGGCAAAATATTGATTATACATTAATTGTTGGTATTTTGACTGGGTTTTTTTTTTATAATTTAATCAAAATTCCGTGCACAGGTAATAATAATACTAATAAACTATAAGAAATAATAAATAAGAAATAAATAATAAACAATAAATAAGAAATAAACAATAAACAATAAATATGAAATAAAAAATAAACGATAAATAAGAAATAAATAATAAACAATAAATAAGATATTTGTTATTTATTGTTTATTATTTATTTCTTATTTAATGTTTATAATAAATATATAATAATAAACAATAAATAAGAAAGAAGTAATAAACAATAAATAAGGAATAAATAATAAACAATAAGATATTTCTTATTTATTGTTTATAATAAATATATAATAATAATAAATGAATCAGAAATTCCGTTCAACGCTAATAATAATACTAATAAACTGAACAAAAAAAAATTCTTCGTCGTTAATAACAAAGCGGCGGCTGCACTGCATTTCTCCGTTGAAGCCTTTTTTTTTTCCAAGAGCCCACGGGCGGAAACGTAGCTCGTCTCATTTTTTACCTGGAACAAAAAACCAAAAAAATCTTCGATTATATATAAGAACAGCTACAGAAGTACGTAGGATTTTTTTTCTTCTCGATACATTGATTTTTGCCAAAATGGTGCATTTTAGGAAAAAAAGATTATGCATTTCAGAAAAAAAATCGTCGGATAATTGTTTATAGCAAAAAAAAAAAACTATTCGATATAACAAAAAAATCCTACGTACTTCGGCGAAAATCTAGTTTCGAATGTACAGAAATTTTCCAATCGATCGGTGAAGATATATGTACGAGTTGTGTTTCTGTCCAGTTAAAAAAAAACAACCCTCTTTCGAGAACAACGCGTTTCGTTAAAATGTATAAAACAGTTATTATTGCAAAATCATACTTGTCATCCTAAAACAATAATTAAAATAATAAATAAAAATAAAGAAGAAAACAAAAGCATAAAATTTTCGTATATCATATTCAAGACCCTCAGGCATCGTTTGAGCCAGCAATTTTTAACTTCACTCGCTACGATAAAGGATGCTTTTTTATTCACACCTCGTAAACAATTTCGTACAATACTCGGACGAAGAAACTTTGGAGAAACTTTCTCCAAACCTCGTGTGATCGCGACGCGCTCGACGTGTGCTCGTGCGGCGAGCGCACGCTATAGTTAGCTCCTAGTACGTAAAAAACCTCGATTTCGTACTCCGCGCATGCGCATTTTCTCACGCTCACGGTCATTGTACGCCGCGTGTGGCGAAAGAGCTGCTGCCATCGGCCGTTAGAAAGAGGATTTACGTACGTTGAGAAGTTATTTACACGAAAGAAACATAACCTCACTTTAACGTGATAACGACGACAAAGTATCGCCGATATAGCTGTGACATAAATTATTTAATAAAAAAAAAATAAAAAAAAAAATGAGTGATGGTCAGTACGATAGCAGCGACGAGTGGCTGCCCAGCGAGCAACCAGATCTCGAAGAATCAACGAAAAGCACGACACGCGATGTATTGCCGTCAAAGTCAAAACAACTTTATGAAACGACCTACGACACATTTGTTAAGTGGAAGCAACAGAACGAAACTAAAGTAACGTCCGAGCCAATCGTCATGATGTATTTCAACGAATTGAGCAAAAAATATAAACCATCGACGCTTTGGTCAATTTATTCGATGCTCAAAGCAACCGTGAATATACAAGAAAACATTGATATCAGCAATTACAACAATTTAAAAGCATTCATGAAGAAAGAGTCGAGAGGTTTTAAAAGTAAAAAATCGAATATCCTGTCGTGCGAGGAAATTGAAAAATTTTTGACAGAGGCACCCGACAACGAATATTTAGCGATGAAGGTAATTTTTTTTTAAACTCAATGATAATCGCAATTTTTTTCATATTTCATCTAAATGCCGACGCGTATATTACAGACTGCTCTAATTTTTGGAATCAGCGGAGGTTGCCGAAGCAACGAATTGGTCAACGTCAAAGTGGAAGATATCGCTCCGCAGGGCGACATTCTAGTAGTTAATCTACCAGCCTCGGCGACCAAGAAACCTCGTACTTTCGTCATCACGGAAGAATACAGCGAAATAGTTAAAAAGTATATGGAATTGCGCTCGCAGAAAGCGATCACGGGTCGTTTCTTTTTGAATTTTCAACGAGGCAAATGCACGGCGCAAGTCATCGGCGTACACAAATTTTCCAGAATGCCAAAAGAAATCGCGACCTATCTAAAGTTAGATAAACCGGAGAACTACACGGCGGATACATTTCGCAGAACGTCCGCGACGTTGCTCGCCGACAGCGGAGTAAACATCACAGTTTTGAAACGATACGGCAGACGGAAATCGAGCGCCGTCGCGGAAAGTCGCGTAGAAGAAAGCGTCGACGACAAATCCAACATCGCCAAGATAATATCGGCGTCGGTATGCCTGGCTTCGGCGGGACCTTCCAACCGTCGTACCGACACTCCACAGTTGAAAATTCCAAAAATTGAATCTATTACCTGCGAACAATTTACGCCGGATGGGCAATTGAGCTCGAACGACGAACAAATCGCGTCGCCGGAAAAAAATATATTCAATAATTGTTCCTTCATTATACATCAAAATTACAAAGAATAAAACGCTTGTCTATAAAATAATAAACATTTTTTTTAACTTGTCAATAACATATACTTATTTATGACGAAATTATCTTTACAAATGTTACATTAAAATATAATGATGCATTTAAAAATTACTTTTATACAACGCAATCATGTTTTCCTCGCTTTTACGTACGCGTGAACACGAGCGAAAGATTTTATTTTACGACGTGTGCGTAAAACGCTCATTATCGTACGGTGTTAAATAAAACTGTCGCAATTTGAAGTAAAAATATTGTTCGCGTCAAATTCTGCGCTTTAATTTTATGTAAAAAAAATAGTTTTAAAGTAAAATATAAAAAATATCCGACCGATCGTCAAGAATCTACGAAGCTTTAAAAAAATTGTAATATCTGTAAAAAAAAAAAACTGTTCAAGTGCAAGCCGTGTCGGAAAAATTGACATTTTCGAATGTTTAAAATTTTTTTTTAAAAACACGTAAAAGCATCGAGCGCGGTATTCAACAAAGACGAGTATACGTTTTGTAATTTTTTTTCCCTTCGAGTACGAATAAATGTTTTCACGTTCAAAGGAAAATGATAAAATTTTGCCGGCTAAAGCTTTCATTCTCACAGACTTCGTAATTTTAATTTCAGGCGGCTACGGTATTTCACGCTGGTACAACAAGACAGAACGAGATGTACCGAGGGAGAAGGAAGTTGTCTTGGTGACCGGATGCGATACCGGTCTTGGCTACAGTCTCGCGATACATTTGCGATCCATTGGATTTCGCGTTGTTGCCTCGGTCCACAAGTCCAATAGTCCCGGCGCTATCGCATTGTCGAAGCTTACAGACATTTTCGTACATCAATTGGACATAACGATAAACGAGAGTGTGAAAATCTTCGGTAAAGCCGTACGCGAATATCTCGATGAAAATCAATATGGTAAGAGAGCGTTTAATTCTTCCGAAAGAAGAAAGTTATATGGTTCGGCAAATAAGTTCGTTTGGTTTTATTCATAGCCGTTCATTACGTTCAAAAACCGCAATGATTTAACTCGCCGACTCGATCTCGCTATTTTTTTGTAAAACTGAAATTGTGCAATTTTCGCAAAATGTTTAGTTTGTTTGGGTTTGTTTCGTTTGGTCTGTGTATGAGAAATATAGAGTATATTTTCACGATTTAAATATTTGAAAGAACAAAGTCTAAATTGTAAAAAAACAAAAAAATCATCTCAAAGTCTCGTGTAATTAATAATCTGTCTCCTCTTATACGATTGCTTGATAGTCTTGCGCGGCTTCGTCAACAACGCCGGAGCAATGATATTCGGTGAATTCGAGTGGCAAACGGATGAACAAACGAGATATCAGATCGAAGTGAACATTGTCGGAACGATGCGAGTGACCCGTGAATTTATGCCAACGATGAGGAAACATTTGACGCGATTGATCGTCGTGACAAGTCACTGCGCTGGCGAACCTTTGCCCGGGGTTGCTACTTACGGAGCTACCAAGGCAGCTCTCAACGCGTGGGCTATTGCTCTCAGGGTCGAGCTTAAAAAATGTCGTATCGATGTCGCCTGCTTCGTGCCGGGTATGTGTATTGTCATTTTTACATGTACAGATTTTTCTTAATTTTTTTTTGTTCAATTCTTTCTCGCCGAAGCTTCAATTTTTTACTCAATTGATTTTCACGCCACTTTGAGGCCTTGTATATTTTAGCGGTAAATTCGCTTTTTTTTTTTCAAATCCAATTGAATCGTTTAATTTAAGAATTTATTTTGTCGAAACCGTTTGATAAAATAATAACACTTATGAGTGAATCAGCTGGCTTTTATTTTACTTTACACGCGTTGCGTAAAAATGAATTATTGGAAATGATAAAAGTTGGTATTACGATTGTCGCAGGCTCCTTCATTGGCGAGAGTAATTTATTATCGCAGCAAGGAAAACACTTCGAGGCGATGTTTGCAGCGATGGATGAGGAAACGCGAGCTTTTTACGGCAATTATTTCACCAGATATGCCAATTATTTGTCAAATATAACGGCGACGAATTTACCGCGGAGAATAATGGATCGGAGAGTATATAACGCTTTCGAGGGTGCCCTCCTCGATCGTCAGCCAAAAGCAGAGTACAGGTATACAATTTGCTTATGCAATAATTTTAAGTTTCTACCTAAGTTGATTTATTGATTCTTTTCGAAGCACGTGTTTTAATACTCGCCACGGTCATGTTGCCAATGCCGGTAACTTTCAAGTCTCAAAATTAAAAAAATACTTATGATTTTTATTTTTATTATATATATATATGTAGAATGCCTTTATTGTTGACTTTTAACGGAACAAAGCCATCGAAATTTCCAAACTTCCATTCAATTGCCTTGCACGAAATATTCCTCCAATTTAAATTCTAATGGAATATTTTTTTTTTTTCGTGACGCAACGAGTAGGTGCGAACCATGGCGATACATGCTTTATCGCATAATGTTCAAGATCTCACCGACCAAATTGCGCGATGATCTCGTCGAGTGGTTCGTAAAGTTACCCGCCTGGGATGACACAAATGACCGATTGGAGAAACAAGTAAAAATGACGTAGGATTATATAGTTCTCGGTGGTTCGTTGAACCTCGAACAAGCTAAACGGACTCACGAAAATTCACGAGCGTTCGCTCACCGACACGTTTTACGGATTATCAAAATTACGTCAGAATCATTCGATAAACGTTCAACGAGGTCCAAAAAAAAAAAAAAAAAAATCCAACTATGCAGCTTCAAGCCCCAAGACGAACCGCGCAAAATTTTACAACGGATTGCGAGAAAATAATCTTATTCTCTACACGCAAATATTAAAATTGCATCGTCGATTTTTTTTTTCTCATAATATTATTGAAATATATTTGTTGTTGCTTGTCGCGAACAAATAAATTTCAAATCTTCGATGCTCGTGCGTGCGGTGTCGAAAGAAAGTTTTTAAAAATCACAGTAAACTAAAAGTATTTTCGACACGTATTTCAGATTGTATTTGTAATACTTGTTTTCGATAAAGCGTTTTGTGCAATTATTCATTGTTTGTTATCTCATGAATAAACGGAGGTAATTGTGTTTTTGTAATGAAATTTCATAATCGAATCGTAACGAGGTGCAATTATTGCTCCGAAACGAGCCGATAACAGCAACACATTTTGCCTACACACATCCATTGTAATTAAATGTGACCCAAATAAGCGTTCGATAACTTGTCAAGTAACGGCGAAAAATCCCCTAACCGAAGCGCATTTAAAAGATAAACGATTGCCGATATATAGATCTAAACGATAAGAGATTCGATTTAAGATCAAACGATAAGACAACTTGCTCAATTAAAGTTTATCGATATCATGTAAAAACATGATTGAATAAATTCTACCGAACCTCATTCTATTATTAATAAATATCATCGCATCGAAGCTTTTTTCACTCGATACTTTTTCGTATTTTTTTTTTCCAACCTCAAATCAAGCAAAGTTAAATGTTGCAAATTTAAACAACATTTAAATTCGCCTCCTACCCAGCGTATTATGTGTTTATTCGAAGTTTCAAATCGTCGGCGAAAATAAAAATATTTGTCTGATAAATCGAAACGAAGAAATTGATACGGAATTTCCTAAATAAATTCGAATCGAAATATGATTTCGTTCTCTGGGAAAAAGAAATAGAAAAATACGAAATGACAGTACACCTGCAGGCTTGAAGAGATTAACGATGAAAATGCGCAAGAATAAAAAAAAAAAAGCCAGTCTATTTTCTACGATCGGTCGACCACTTGAGCAAACACAGGTGCAAAATCTCAAGTGATAAGACAGTAGAGGGATACGAGGGATGTAATTATTTATCAATAAAAAATAAAGGAAAGGACTGGCCGATGAAACATATTACGCAGAGCCCGAGAATGCAGATATCCAAATCACAAGTTGCGCAACTCCGTTTTTATTTTTTATTTTTTTTTATTCCTCCTGCTATTTTTATCAATACGATCCTACAAGTATTTGATTAGATTAGCGATCAACGCATCGTATATAAAAAGATTTTGTCACTTGGTCAATCGTACAGTCTCGTTCGTCGCCTCGACGATATCCGAAGGATTTCAACCACGTTAGAATTGTCGCTATTCGAAATTACGAGGATGCTTTCGAGCAAAGGTGAGTAGGCTTCAACGAAACATTTCCGAATAATCAGCCCGTTTGGAATTATTGGTACGAGACAAAAACGAATTTTTCGATCAACAATTAATCAATATCGATGAAATTTTTTTTTTTTTTAAATCACATACGGTGAAAATAGTTGTGTCAACTTTTCTCTTGTACCGAGTCGGGTTGATACTCAATTCTCCGAATTATTTCTAATCTACTCCATTTATTTGTTCGATCCATACAAATAGGATATTTATTTTTCTTTTTTTTTATCTTGCAACGAGTTATCACGTTGCCTCGAGTTTCGAAGAAACAAGCATCGATTTTCGTACCTATCGAAAAAACTTATGCAATCGCTAGGATGGAATGATAAACGAAACTTTTTTACAATAATTGATAATTATTGTAAAAGATTTTGACAATTATAAAAATTTTCTGAAAACGTTCGTTTACTATGCCATGCTTCTGATTGCAAAAAATGTTGGTTTAAAAATGATCTAAAGGTGGCGATGTGTTTCAAATATGATGTTTCAGATTTAAATTTAACACTTTCGGTCTCAAACACTTCACGATCTCTGTACTGTGTACTCTTCCAATTTTTCACGTTTCATTTGACATCTAGTCGCTCAAGGCGGTGGGTTTCAAAGCCGAAATAGCATATTTTCTCTATTTTTGAAAAATATTAGGTGTAGTAAAAAGAAATTCATTATTTTTGCCTTCAATTTCATGCAAAAATAATGGATTTCTTTTTACTACACCTAATATATATAAATTATTTTATTCCAAATGTTAAGCACATAAAAGAGCAATAATTAAAAAAAAATTCATCCAAAAATTTGCGAAATTCAGCCGGTGGGACCTTTATCCAAAATTAAAAAATATCATTAATATTATATTGTTAAATTGTATTATTTTCTTTTCAGTGTTCGTCTTCGCAGTTTTCTGCATTGCTTCGAGCTTGGCAACTAGCTTTGAGCCTTGCGCAAAGGGAAAGCCACCTAAAGAATTGAGAGTCAAAGGTTGCGATAGCCAGCCCTGCTCATTTTATCGTGGTGAAGATGTCACTGCAGAATGGGACTTTTCCATTGGTAAATACCACTTAATTTTTCTTACACACACACACACACATAATACGTAAAAAATTGTCGATATTAGATGAACGTATCGCAGAAAAAAATTACATATCATGTATATATATAAAGGTATAATTTGTATAAATTATTTTACTAATCAGAAATATCGACTTTCGAACCAACGGGTATGTTTTTTTCTAAGTAAAAACGTATTTTTTTTTTTCCTGGCATACTTGAAATTATATTTTATATTTTTAACAAAAGTTTTTTTTTACAAAATCGTAACTTTCCGTTTTAACATTAATTCACTTAATTACAATACCTCTCATTCTTGTACTTTGTACTCTCTGACAGTTATTTCTTCTTCATTCATTCATAATTTTATTCTTCATTTATTCCTCAGCTCCATTTTTATTTATCCTCGCTTTCCATCCTATTCATTTTTTTTTTTAACACTTCCTCTACTTCCTTAAAACATTCACATATCCCTTTTTATATTTTTCCCATTATTTTCGTAGTACTTTATAAAATAAATATTTTTCGATTATTAGTGATTTAATTACTCTTATTATTATTATTATCATTATTTGAATGAGTATTGTAACTTATGCGACGATATTTTGATGTTGAAAAGTCAGTGACGCTGCCAGCCTAAAGCCGAAAGTGTTAGTAACCGCTTTGGGTGCAACGATGCCGTACAATCTGCCGGAACAAGATGCCTGCAAGTCTTTGACTAACGGCGAGTGTCCCGTGGACGAGGGTGAGCAAGTGACATACGCTCTTCGAATGCCCGTTCGCAGGATCTATCCGAAGATTGGTTTGCTACTTGAATTCTCAATTCTGGACGAGGCTGAAAACGTTCACGTGTGCTTCAAGATAAAAGCCAACGTCGTCGATAGATAAGCTCATCGAGACGCAACATTCAACGAAACAATATTCTCCCGTCGCGATTCAAATTACGATGAAAATCAACTTTGACAAGTGCGACGGAATGAAAAATAAAATTAAAAATCATTGACAATCACGGTTCAGCGAAGAATTTTCTTTCGTTATAAATTCTGTCTATCAACTGTATCAATCAATTTATCAAACTATCAATATATTTATTTTTATTTTTATTTTTATTTTTATTTTTATTTTTATTTTAACTATCAATATATATTAGGTGTAGTAAAAAGAAATCCATTATTTTTGCCGTCAATTTCATGCAAAAATAATGGATTTCTTTTTACTGCACCTTATATTTATTTAACTAATTTTCGATTAAGACAAATATATATATATATATATATGAAAATATGAGTCAAATAGGGTTACATAAAAATAGGGTTGGCCGGGAGGAAAATCCTAGAGGGGTCGTTCTCGGGCGTATGCCTGACCCACATCCCCGTTCATCGATTGAGCCTTGGCCTGGCTCACAGGGAAAGCAGCAAACTGTTCGAGCGACAGTACGAAACTCACCAACTACACGAACAAATCGTATCGACGTTAATTTCGATAAAAAAAAACCATCTTTTTCGAACGAAGCAGCTAACTTGACGTTTATAAAATGAACATTTCGGAATATCGGATAAATCGTATGAATTAATATCAAACATAAAGACAGGCCTCGCAGCGAGAGAGAGAGGGGGAGAGAGAGAGAGAGAGAGAGAGAGAGAGAGAGAGAGAGAGAGAGAGAGAGAAATTGCATGGGCAATCGTTAGATGAAAATATAAGACATGGCCTCGCACTGAGGATGTTCGATCTTCTGAAAAAAAAGAATTTCGGTTTCAATTCTAAATTGAATGTCTAATTTTTTTTTTATGATTAAGAGAATCTTGAAAATAATTAAATCGAGTTTGATTAGGAAAAAAAGGAATCGAAATGCTCGTTACGACTGAAAAGCTGGATATTCCGAACTATTGTTTAATTAAATTAAATTAGTGGAGTTGGAATTGAGTTAAAAAAAAAATGTCAATTTCTCGAAGTATTCTCACAGTCACGCGTGGATAAGGAAAAACGACAAAACAAATTACTCTTGGAGCAGTGAACACGCGTAATGAGAATTTAATTTTAAAAAAATATAAAAAAAAAGAAAGTTAGACGAAAAAATTTGTACGTACTCGCGAGCGACTCGTCGTATTGGACGAATCACTCTCACGAATCCGTTCGTATACTGAGATATCCTGGGAGAAACGTACGATAAAAGCTCTGTATAGCTGTCCAAGCATCTCGTTATATTAATAACGTGTTAAGCCAGAGCCAAAGTCAGAGGATAGAGCCTGCAGAGCCCTTTTAATTTAGTCCCATAAAAGCCCCATTTATATTTGCTAAATACAATTCTTTATGCTTTTTTTCTTCTTCCAAATATTCATAAAAATGAATATTTCGATATAAATACAATTACGATTGAAATATTGTGTTTATCTCCGGCACGAAATATTCTTTACTTTCGCGTGTATGTTTTATCAATTATACATCAAAGCCATTAGAAAATAATTGCTATTTTTGCTAGCTGTAAAAAAATTCTTGCCGAAATTAAACGTATTTCCGATTATTCCAAAAGTAATTATTCCACGTTATTTCGCTGCAAATTCATTCGAAACGTATTTTCTTTTAAGGGGTTACGGGGATTTCTCTCTTTTATGTTAAGCACATAAAAGAGCAACATTTCAAAAATATTTAAAAAAAAATTCATCCAAAAATTTGGGAAATTCCCCCTCAAAAAAAGTGTCCTCGTCGTGGTCAGAATAATTCATGATAGGTTCATCTGAAATTTAAAAAAACAATTTTTTTTCTGTTAGTAGATAAGTATAGCTCGTGATTGAACGAAGGATTTAAAAAAAAATTGAAATTTCAATTTTTGGCAGATTTAAAAAAAAAAATTCAAACCCACCTAACCCCTTAACTCGAACTGTGCCTTGTCCTTGTTCAATTCGTGTCATATCTACGCTCTCGTACCATCACTTTTGTCAATCAAATTATCGTAGAAGTGTTAATACGCATTGCAAATCCAATGTGCTTGAAATTTTAATACCATCGTTACGCTACCATCGTTTTTTTTTAAATCAACCCGAACAAACCCAAACAAACCCAAACAAAAAAAAGGATACATTTTTCTTCTTTTCATATTTTCATTTGAATAAATTAAATTATTTTTATTTAAATAGATAAAACTATTTTTATTTTAATAGAGTAAACATAAAAAAACCCATACAAAAAAAAGGATACATTTTTTTCTTCTTTTTAAATTTTTATTTGAATAAATTAAATTATCTTTATTTAAATAGATTAAACTATTTTTATTTAGAGTAAACATAAAAAAAAAAAAACCCAAACAAAAAAAGGGATACATTTTTTTCTTCTTTTTATATTTTCATTTGAATAAATTAATTTTTTTTTATTTAAATAGATTAAACTATTTTTATTTTAATAGTCTAAACATAAAGCAACCCAAACAAACCCAAACAAAAAAAAGGATACATTTTTTTCTTCTTTTTATATTTTTATTTGAATAAATTAAATTATTTTTATTTAAATACATTAAACTATTTTTATTTCAATAGAGCAAACATAAAAAAAAATCAACAACAAAACAAACAATCTTCGTGATAGCGATTTATCGAGACGTCGAATTTAACATTACATAATGCATTAAGTAGCGAGAGACTGGCGTGCAGCGATGTTGGCGCTTACAGTGTCTTTCCACCGGAGGTTAATTCCTTCTGAATTAGTGAAGACCCTCCGGACCTTTAGGGTCGATCTTGGTGAACAGTCTTACCATATATATAGTCTTTATTCGGCTCACGTATATCGAACAAATCTCGATAACGAGAGGAGGAGGGGTGAACCTAAAATCAAATCCTCCACTTTAGCCTCCAAGATTAACGTCGAGATTGCAAACAACAATTCGTCGTATCCTCTTCGTACGTAGAGATTGTTCTTTTTTTTTTCTCGAACACGATCCTCGCACGAATACAACCGGAATACAGTGGCGGCAAATTGGTCACGATGAAATTGTCTTACTTCTTGTCTCGCGTATATAATTAGAAATACGATAGTATCGTGGCAAAATGTTAGCCGCATGGTGTTTCGTCGTTGACGTGCAATTGAAATCGATCGTGATACACAAGCACGCCCGTTACACGTGGCCTCGAAAAGCCACGATCGTACAGCCGTGATCGAGCAACAAGAGGCAAATGTAACAAGTACAAGTGGAGCGATAAGTTCACGCTCGACACAATAGTTAGGTCGATGTATCTCGTTTACTTTCGTATTATTAGTTGAATTGTTTTTTCTTTTCTTCTTCTTCTTCTCGATGCTATTGACTTTGTATGTTGTGTTATTTGTTATTGTTATAAACCCAAACAAATCCAAAGTCCAAATGTGCATATATTCACGGATTTATTCATCCGGATATATCCGCATGTAACATAAACCCAAACAAATGCGAAATCGATTTCTTCTTCTTCCGAATTCGCATCTAATAAGGCAAAAAACAAAGTCAAACAAGCCCAAAATCAATTTTTTTTTTCTTCAGAAGATCCACCATCCCTACGAACGACTGCAACTTATCGCGAAAAGCGAGATCGTTGTGTTGGGGAGTAATGCCGATTAAGGGACTTCTTTGGACGTACAAATGAATCGAAGTTACACCCGCAATGAGTGCGTGTAAAAAGCACACAGCGGCTGATATATTTGCACATATCTACACGTCCCTTATCCACATCGGGATGTATTGGGTGAAGTAAAAAGTTCTGAGCGTTTTTCGCTAAGTGTCTTTAGTGAGCCGTATCTCGCGATGTATACATCGCAACGGGTCACACTATACGGCGATTTGAAGGTGACATTACGCTTGAAAAAAAGTTCTTCGACAGTTTTGTGTTTGGTGAAGCCAGTTGTGTGTTACAGCGTTACCAAAGTGGATGTGAAAAAAGAGAAAATTCGATTGTTCAGTGGCACTGCGACCAAGGTGAAAAGGCGGAGCAGGCGGCCAAACAAAATTTGTGCTGTTTATCGAGACAATATCGAATGCAACAGCAAAGCGGTGGTTCCAACGATTCCGTTCTGGTGATACGGACGTCGAAGATGAGGCACGCTCTGGTAGGCCAATCGTCGAAAATGTCGATAAAATCATGGAAATCGTCGTGTCGGATCGGCACGTGAGCACTTATTCCATTGCCCAGGAACTGGATATCAGCCAGAAAACCGTTTGAAAGCATTTGCATAAGGCTGGTATCAAGAAGAAGCTCGATGTTTGGGTGCCACACGAATTGACGCAAAAGAACCTTTTCCACCGAATTGATGCCTGCGATTCTTTGCTGAAGGCAGTAGTCTGCTTTACAGGCTTCAAAAAATCGATTTTTCGTTTTTGTCTTAAATCTATTCCAAAACTATCCAAGAATATGTGTTCAAAATTTTAGAGGCCAATTCGACATATTTTCGAAGCTAGATCAGTTTTAGTGGCCGAGCGTCGAGCAGGTGCGAATGCTCGGGCAGAACTTTACAGCCCGTTTTCTCGAGTTTTCATTTTCACAAGTTTTGGAAAACGGTGCCGGCGATAGTAAAAACAATATATGTCCGATCGAAAAAAAACCAAAGTGATCTAGCTTCAGTATTGAATTATCTTCTATTTGAACTAAAAAAGTTGGACAAAAGTACTATTTAAATTACTTGTTTTGCAACTTAAAGTGAATTTTTTTTTTTTCAAAAAAGTGAATTTTTTTTTCAAACTTCGAAAAAATTTGGAATTTCGTCATTTCTTCGGTATTTTTTTAGTTCATATAGAAAAGGAACTTATAAAAACTAAAAAAAAATTTGGTTCCACTGTTTCAGATGCATCGCACGACCTCCATCACCGGCACCGATTTACGAGTGCACACTCCAGGCGCCCCAGAAAAATCGTTACAACTTTGGCAAATTTCAATAATTTGTAATAATAAAAATTGTTTTTTAAAGCTTGAACATAATATACTATCGTCTCAAAATTTCGTTTACCGCAATCATTTCCTTCCCTTTCAAAAAAATTGTTGAAAAAACGCTTTTTTTTCGGCTCCTAAAGCAGACTACTGCCTGAAACGTAACGAAATCGAGCCATTTTTCAAGCGGATGGTGACTGGCGATGAAAAATCCGTCACATACGAGAACAACAGTGGAAAAAGATCGTGATCCAATCGCGGTGAGCCGGGCCCGAACGATCGCCAAGCTCGGATTAACGGCCAAGAAGGTTTTGCTGTGTGTGTGTTTGGTGGGATTGGAAGGGAATCCACTATGAGCTGCTCCCATAGGGTCAAACACTCAATTCGGACCTCTGCTGTCAACAACTGATCAGATCGAAGCAGTCGATCGACCAGAAGCGGCCAGAATTGGCCAATAGGAAGGGTCCTTGTGTTCCATCAAGACAACGACAGGCCGCACACATCTTTAACGACGCGCCAGAAGCTCCGAGAGCTTGGATGGGAGGTTCTATCCATTCTATTCTATAGTCCAGACCTGCCACCAAGCAACCTTTTCAAGCATTTGCAAAAAAAAATTTTTTCTTTATGGTACAAAACTGGCCTCGAGAGAGGCTTGTGAAAATGAGCTGGTCAAGTTTTTTTTTTTCACCAATAAGGACGAGGACTCCTTCAATCGCGGAATTATGAAATTGCCTTCGAAATGGACAAAAGTTGTCGAACAAAACGGCGCGTGTTTGATCTAAATCGGATAATCCTATGTTAAATTTTATCGTCGAAATAAAGCGAAAAAATGCTCAGAACTTTTCACTTCAATATCTGTATATTTACGTTTTAGCCGTAAAAGGACGTTCGACAGTGTGACGTCACAGGCATCACGCACCGTTCGCTGGATCGTCGAGTAGGGAAGGGGCGAACGAGGACGGTGAAGGGTGTGTGGGGGGGGGGGGGGGGGGGGGGGGGGCTCGGCAGCCGCCGATCGCGCGGTGCGGGGAAGGAAGGGGAAAGGCAACGCTAGTGTAGTATCGTCACATCGTGTGTCATAGTGTCGTGAGTCTTTCGCGAGTATACATCTAAACAAAAAGAAGAAAGAAAAAAAAACTACAAACTTTTTATTTTTCACACGCCTGTTGATTCTTCTCCCCTCTTGGCCAGTCGCGTTTTGGGCCCTCGGCGGGACGGAGAAGAAATTCATCGCTATCGTTGTCGCACAGGCGCGGAAAAAAAGTAAAAAAAAAAAAATCGTGAATCGAACGCGTCGGCGTTGGGCGGCGGGGGCGACGCTCTTGTAGTTTTGTTTTGTTTTTTTTTTTCGTGCTTAAAATACGATATCAGACGAATCGATAAATCGATCAACGATCGTTGAAGTGCGTACACGTTTTTTTGGGTGTTGGTCGCCGAACGAACTTTCTTTACCGGCCGTTCACGCGTTACGGGAGAATTCGACGCTTGATAACGGGAACGGGGGGAGGGGAGCAGCAGGTAGCTCGCGCGCGGCTTTATATCCAGCGGAGCTCTCGAGGGCAGCCATCGTTGTTGACAAGATGGCGTCCAAGGGCCATCTCGATTCCGAGGTAAGTCCGTGAAAAAAACAAGACAAAAAAAACAAACAAACGTTTGTACGTTGTTGAAAAAATTCTGTGACCTTTGAATCCTGCTAGTTCGCGATATAACAGTGGGTAGAAAAAAAAAAGTATTTGCACACCTCGTGTTTGTCAAATTATACTGGGAAGAAAAAAAATACGAAAGTATTTTTTTTTTTTTGAAGAAAAAATGGTCGAAAAAAAATTTAATGCTGAAGAATTTTATTCTTTCCTCGAGCACTAACGAGGTTGTTATTTGAAGAAAGAAAAAACGCGACTATTTATGTGTAGAAAGACACTCGATTATCAAATACCCTTTATCCAGATAAAAATAAATTTAATTTAATTGATTTTAATATTATTATTAAATACCCTTTATCCAGATAAAAATAAATTTAATTTAATTAATTTGTACCATTGGGTAACAAAAATTGGTACATATTAGGAATATGGTACCATTGGGTACCAAAAAATGGTACATATTAGGAATATGGTACCATTGGGTACCAAAAAATGGTACATATTAGGAATATGGTACCATTAGGTACCAAAAAATCATACATATTAGGAATATGGTACCATTAGGTACCATTAGGTACCATTGGTACCATGGTGAGGTACCAAAAAATGGTACACAGGAATATAATACCATTAGGTACCAAAAAATGGTACACAGAAATATAATACCATTAGGTACCAAAAAATGGTACACAGGAATATGGTACCATGAGGTACCAAAAAATGGTACACAGGAATGTACCATTAGGTACCAAAAAAAGGTACATAGGAATAAATAAAATAGTTATTAGCCGATACCAAATAGATCTTAATTTGAATAAATATATTTTATATAAATAATTTTAATAATGGAATGCAATAGAAAAAAAAATTGATTTCACGACAAATCTATTTAATTCAAATAAAAAATAAAATAAAATACACGCATCTAGTTGATATCAATAGAATTTTACTGTCAGTGATAACCAAGGTACACGAATCTCGTGACTACGCTCCTGAATCCACCTGGACGTTCAAGTTTTTGTCGCGTTGTCCGCTAGATGGCGTTACGTTATCGACGAAACCAAAGAAATTTATACGATCCAGAGATTCACGCCTCGAATGAGAACGCGCGTATGCTTTTGCGTTTGTACGTTTTCAGCGTGTCCCTCGTGTCATGTGCATCCTTCGTAGATGCTCACACGTTGACGTTTATAGATGGACAATAATAGGAAATCTGGCGATTTTTATGAACGCGTAAGAGGACGTTCATTAATTACGTGAACTCCAAAAGGAGGAGGGGTATATTTTAGATAAGTTTTAGGTAAGAGGGGAGGGGGAGTCCAAATCAGAAAAAAAACACCTCACGTAATTAATGGACGTCCCCTGAGTCAAAGGAATTGACGCATTGGGCAGGGCTAGGTAAGGCGACGACGGATCCGCGTGTCGTCTCACCTTCGACGTTAATTTGAACGATACGGTTCGCGCTTATTATCGTTAAATTAGCCATTATGTTGTTACATTAACGAGTGAATGTGTGTCAGGGGGCCAGAGTGTGCCAGTGCGAGCGTACTCTTCGACACTGTCATCCTCCTCCTCCACTTCCACCCGTCGACACCCCCCGCTCGGTCTCGTGTAGTTTTTTGATCGCGAGAGAGCTTGAGCCAGTTTGAGCTTTTGCTTCTTAACGTGCTCGCTTATGGTTCTCCATTCTCGCTCTTTGGTAGAGCTGCCTCACTCTCTCTCTTTTTCTCTATTGATCTCTATCTCTTTCGCACTTGCTCTCTTTCTCTCTCTCTCTCTCTCTCTCTGTCGTTCTTCTCTGTCTATTTGTGTACGTTGCACGTTGTCGAACCCTCTGCGACATCATATCGAACTAAGCAGACACATTATTTGACCTACTCGCCATCCACCCCCTTGCCACGTTTCAACATATCGCTCTTTTTCTCTGAAGCAAAGAACGTGCTCAAATCTATCTGTCTTCTCTATTATTATACATATATGTTATATGTCATATATAATTATATTATATATATATATATATATATATATATATATATATTACATACATATAATATTATATAATAATGTTATATATAATATATTATTTATAATATATTTATAATATATATATTATATATATATATATATATATATATATAATTATATATATATAATAGAATATTATATGATAAAAATATTATATTATATATGATAATATATTATCTATATTATTTATAATATATTTATAATATATATTATAATAACATATATTACATTATTATATATTATATATAATATAATATTATATTACATACATACATACATACATATAATATTATATATAATAATATGTTATATATAATATATTATTTATAATATATTTTATATATATATATATATATATATATATATATATATATAATATTATATTATATTATAAAAATATTATGTTATATATGATAATATGTTATCTATATTATATTATTTATAATATATTATTTATATATATTATATTTTTTTATAAAAAAAATATATATATATATGTCTACACTTCCGGCCAAAAGTTTGGATGCACTAGTCAAAATTTCTTACCGCGCTAAAAATTCGATAGCGGACTCAAATATAATGATTATTCAATTCCCCAAGTGGCGTTTTAAAGAGGACAAATTTACCTTTATTTTTTTTTTTTTTTTTTTTTTTAGAAAATTCCCTACAATTTTTTTTCGCCCCGGTACGTACTTTTGAATGTGGCCATGTTTTCGGCTATTTTTTGACCGTCGAAAATTAACTGCAATATTTGTGGCAAATTTTTTCCTCGCTTTTTTTTCCCATGGTAAACGCAAAAGGGATACGAAAACCTACATTTTTATTTACTTTTTTTTATAAGGTCTCGCACGATTTTTTTTCACCCCGGTGTTGCATTTTTAACAAAAAAACAGACATGTTTTAGAAAAAAAAAAAGAACGGCTAGAATTTTTGTAGATTTCTTTTTTTAATACATTTTGTCGATTTTTTTTTACTTATGCATTGATCGTGCCTAAAATTCATGAAATTTCCCGACGGATGTGTCAATTTGAAAAAAATGCCTATTATCATTCTCGAGTGTTTCCATTGGAATATTCTTGAGTCTATTCGGGTGCCGAAACAATGTTCGACGATTGAAGAGAAGAAAAAAAAAGACAAAAAAAAATGAATACGATCGTAATGGTACATCCGTTCGTTCTATTGGGCAGCTTTTTAATGGCACACTTCCTCGAGAGAATGACACGGGTATGACTGAAGTGAGGGTCAACCCACACGCGACGGAAACACCGTGAAACACACCAAATGGAAAAACCGCCCTAAACCGCAACGGTTTCTACTATATACTCGTGCGTTTTGGTAGCATCGAAAACGCTCGCATATTAAATTCTATCGCGCTTCTAATGACAATCCAGGCGGTTTACGGTGCTTAAGGAGAACTTAGTAATTTCCCCTGGGAGCAAAGCTAATGAAACGATCGGTTATAATCCACACAAGACAATGGGAAAATAATGGAGAGCAACGTTATCGGGAGCCTTCTTCATCAATCAATACAAAACTAATTTCGACCAAGTTTTATCTTGTTATTCGGTTAAAAAAAAAAAAAAACAAACATTCTCTCTTTTTCGTTATACGATTCTCGTGATTGACGAAATGTGGACATTTTTTTTTCGAGGTTCCAATAAAATTGATGACAAAAAACAAAATAGCCGCGAACGACAATAATCAATTCCGGCTACTTTCCATTTGCAAAGAAGTACAATCGGGCATCGGAAATTATCCGCGCGCTGCATTTCTTTTTTCTTTTTTTTTTTTCTTCCAACTTGTGACAACGCAACTTTTCGTTATCGGTAGATTTTTTCTTTTTGCTATCAGCGCGTTTGTAAAAAAAAAAAAAAAAAAAATGCCGGAGACAAAAAGAAAAAAAAACAGTTACAACCGTGAAATGTCAATTCCGCAATTTTTTCGAGCGCGTCTGAGATTTTTTGGCGAATCGATCGGGCGTGTCACCCGATTGTCGGCGGTGAACCACGAAGGTGTCCACCCAGTGCCGCGCACACTTTCAACCTGACGGTTTCGCACTCGTGGAAAAGAAGAAAAAAAAAAAGAAGCAGCACTGCCTGCTAGGTTTCTCGCTTTGAACGATGAATATGAATGGAAATAAAGATCTGCATATGGAAAAGCCTTCCGAAGATATTTTACGTCGAGGACTATCTCGTCACGAAAATCAATGATTTTTTTTCTCAAAAAAAAAAGGAAAAAAAAAAACAAACAAAGATTCGTCCTTAAAATAATTACGTGTGCGGAAAGTTTGACGTTACACGGATTCATATGACGACTTCGAAATATACTTTCTGCACACATATATTCCGTCTGTCTGTCTGTCTGTCTGTCTGTCTGTCTGTCTCTGTCTGTCTGTCTGTCTGTCTCTGTCTGTCTGTCTGTCTCTGTCTGTCTGTCTGTTTGTCTGCCTGTCTGTCTCTGTCTGTCTGTCTGTCTCTGTCTGTCTGTCTGTTTGTCTGTCTGTCTGTATGTCTGTCTGTCTGTCTGTCTGTCTGTCTGTCTGTCTGTCTGTCTGTCTGTCTGTCTGTCTGTCTGTCTGTCTGTCTGTCTGTCTGTCTGTCTGTCTGTCTGTCTGTCTGAATACGAACGTTTAAAATATAAACAAGATCGAATAGAATCTGATATAATATCGCATATTTTATTGAATTCAGAATGACGTTTGACAGCCTTTGAAAAAAATAATCCATTAAGGGGTATTTTAATACGAATTGCGAGACTAAGTTGCTGGTAGAAACTAAAAATATATATATATATATATATATATAACAAAGGTCTGGCACAATGTTGGCCGAAAATCGATCGGACTGGTAACGATAGTGGCGAATAGTCCGGAAGAACGACGATGAGAATATAGCTCGGCCAACGGTTGAGAGTCTCGAAACACTGTTTGGGAGAGACCTCACCGGCGAGATCTCGCGTCCGATCGATCAGCCACCCTGGCACCGATTGGCGCCGGGACTACCGCACATATACGTCTACCACCTATACACATTATATATTCTTACGGAATATTTCACTACCATTGTGCATTTTGCTTGATTTTTCTTTTTAAATCAAAACATAGCCAGTTATTAAATATCGGTCGATGGATCTTCGTAGAATTTCCGATCGCGTTATTAGGGTCCGTAAAAGTCAAGTAGGCCAGATAGGAAGAAAAACAAAAAAAAAAAAGGGAGAACAAGAGAACGAGTGAGATAGATAAGGTGCTTCAACGAACGGAAGGGTTGACTGACCGAGTAACGGAAGTGGCGCAGTTCCAGGCTCGGCGCGCGAGGCAATGAAAAAAAAAAAAGAAGAAAAGAAAAAAAAAAGCACCGATTGGGCGTAGTAGGGGACGAGTAAAGCCGAACAGGGCGAAATACGTAGCAGGTTGAATAATACGTGACACACATTCAAGGACGAGGCGAGGACAGAAGGGTTTCTTTTTTCTTCATTTTTCATCCCGTGGTAGTGAGAGAAATGGTTGACGCCGCAAGCGCGGAGAATTCAGCAACGATCTTCCATTCGCGAGACTCGGCACAAAAAAAAAAACCAGTGAAAAAAAAAGATGCCTAAGATATACCCTGTTTTTTTTCATCTGCCCGACAATTCGAGAGAGTCGATCGAGAGCTGGAAAGAAAAGTAAAAAATTACATTTGTCACTTTGGTCAGGTTTATTTCGCTGTGGCTATAACCGAGACTCTAATTACCATTGTAATTGAAGTGAGGTCTTTTGAATGGAGGTGATGAGCCAATTAGGATCACGAGGTACTAGTAACGAACGAACGATTCCCAATTAGTCGTGCTTTACGCACAAACTAAGCTGTGGAGAAATTTGGCGGATAAGAATCTCCTAGATACATTCTTATGTAGGGATTTTATAGGGACACCCGCACACGTAGGGAGTTTATAATGGAATCCAAGTGGATTCGGCCCTGCTATTTCCCCATTCGCGTATTGGGAGTACAAATGAATTCGGTCCGTTTTCAAGAGATGGCTCTGGCTGTTATGAATGTTTCATAGTGACAACTGATTTCGGTGGTTTCCGAGAGGTTTGACATCTGTCAATAACATTCACTTTATATCGCTTTGTGTTCCATTAAAAACCTTGTTTTTTTACTGTGTTGAATATGTCAAATGTTTGTGTTAACTAAGCAGCATTTGCGGCAAGTTTATGGTGACGATGCTCCAACTGATAAATCATGTTGGAAATGGTTTCGACCCTTTAAGAACGGTGATTTCAGCGTTGAAGACAAGCCTCGCCCTGGACAGCCAAAAACATTCGAAGACAATGAATTGGCGGCATTACTCGATGAGCAGCCTGTGCCTTCTATTAACATGCACGACTATTTATGTATAGAAAGACTAAGCATTTTCCTCAACTACAGAATCTTACAACAGTCTTCTAATGAAAACGAAGCCATGAGATTTTTTTAGGGATTAATTATCGTGTACCATCTTTGCCATCTCTCTTTTGTCTTATGATACCAGATAAAAACCAAATCACAAATTAATTAGGAATAAATAAAAATATTTAGTTACTAGACGATATTAAATAGATCTTGATTTTAATAAATAAATATATTTAAAATGAATAATTTTAATGGAATGAAAATTTTAATTCAATAATGGAATGGACTGAATTTTAATAA
>OZ010715.1:460266-563693 GCA_963932345.1 Ophion ventricosus | reverse complement strand
TTCTCTCTCTCTCTCTCTCTCTCTCTCTCCTCTCTCTCTCTCTCTCTCTTCTCTCTCTCTCTCTCTCATCTCTCTCTCTCTCTCTCTCTCTCTCTCTTTCTCTCTCTCTCTCTCTGTCGGTGAGCTGAAAAGCAACGATATTCAGGGGTAATTTTTCCATTTAGTTTTGTTTGTTTCCTCCACCAGTGTTTCAACTTTTGCTTCGAATAGCTCGTCGAAGCTTTTCGCATGGTCGTGAACATTTCGCGGAGCCTCTGACCACGATATTTAAGATGCACTTCTCGTTCGTATAGAATTTTTTCATTCACGCATTGTGCCAATTTCTTTTGCTTTTTTTTGCCATTTTTTTCTCCATTTATTCGACTTATATTCGATTTATTTTTTCGGTTTATAGAATATTCTTATTTTCTGTGCGGCAAAATTCACTTCTCAAGTGAAAAGCGAAGCGCGCGTTGCATACTTCGTTTTTTCTTTTGCTTGCGAGGCTCGAAGTTTTCGTCGAAAGTTTCATTTTTAATGTTTTCATCGGAATTGGCCATTTTTTTTAACGAAATGTTCGAAACTTCAGTTCGCGAACGAAACGTTTTTGAAGTATTTTCTTCTTCTGTCGACTCTCGTGCTCTCAATCAAAGTATTCCAGATATACAACACTTGGAATATATATATATATGAATATAGGGACAGAGTCATCCATTATCCAGCACCAATCTGCAAACTGGGCTAGCAACTCCCAGGGGAACCTCACGCGAAAATCGATCAATCTCACAAGAGCCAGGCATGTAAATCGCCCCGATGCTTCTCATACTCGTTGCTCACTGCACAACGTCTGTGTGTAGTCAATCCCTAAAACGTGGAAAAAAAAAAAAAATCAGGCCGAATACTTTATCGAGGATTGAAACAATTTTGCAATTTTCATTCGAACAAAAAAAATCGCTCAATCGTCGTTTCTTTATTCATTTTTTTCGCTGATAAGTGGAATTTCTACCAAAAGAAATTATTCAGCAACGAATCGATGGCGTAAAAAAAAGAATGCTGGTACGAGTTTAGAATCCAAACGGAAGCATTTGCCGGAAAATAATTTGCGTAATTATAACGCGATATGTACTCGAAGTGGACGGTGAATTCTGATGCTGGAACTTTTGGCAATTCGATTGACGAATCCAGAAGCTCGAAAAAGAGAGAAATGAGGAATCGTTGTTTTTTTCCTTCAAAGTTTCCCTCGAATTTGCAACAATTTTTGTTTGTTCATTCTCTTCATTATCCAAAGCCTTGCTTTTTTTTTTTTCAAATTAACGTCGCAAATGTCTAATAAGTGGACTAAAATTGTCAAAATGTCTAAAAAAAAAATCATTTTCGTTGCATTTCAACGTCATCTCGAATTAATGAATATTGAAGTTTGCGTCGTTGGGACGCGACGAAAATTTTATTGTTTCCTATTGCAAGTGTTTTTTTTTTTTTTGGGGCATATTGGATAAAAATAAAAATTTCAAGATCATTAGAGACTTACGAAACTCTCGAAAAATATTTTCAATACCAATGAGAAATGAATTAAAGTAGAATTAAAAAAAGAATTTTCGTTGCAACTCCAACGATGCAAATTTCAACCGCATTCGAATTGATATATATATATATATATATATATATATATATATATATACACGCGGGTGCACTCGTTTCGTAAAATCGTTATTGTAATTTGCTCGACTGCGAATTCGAGACCGTGCTGGTCATGCGCGTTGCACACCTCGCCGTGCAACGATTCGACGTACGATAAATTTCCACAAATAAGACGATCGATGAGGATAAATTTCGAGTGACGACATTTATCGCACTTAAAAATCCTTCCTCGGTAATTATTTATCCCTAAATATATATCGTTGAAATTTTTCCATTCGAAGTGAGTCCAGTGTTGAAACATTCGATTTCATCCTTCTTGCTTCGACTGAAGAAACAAAAAAACGTCACGAAATCTCGAATTTTATCGGAAAATGATAATAGTTGCCGAAGTGATATTGAAAAGTGTTTAAACAAAAAAAAAAAAAAATCGGCGAGTGACTTCTACATACACGTAGTCAGTTAATTAAAGCAACTAACTTTTTTTTTTCTGCGGAAGTCTCGCAATCCGCAACTACGGGAGATAAGAAAGAAAGAAAGAAAAAAAATAATAATTCAAGCTCCTTATCGTGTCCCCTTGCTCGGCTATTTCCTTTCCCCGTGAATTTATAACGCGCGCATATTTTTATGCATCCAACTCTCTGATTCCCGATGCATACGACTTTAATTTTATTTATGCTCAATATCATTACTAATTTAATTGTTATGAAATTATTATTAAATTAAAAGGTTAATGTTGTCGTTATTAGTATTATTATTCTTACTTTACATTAGACGGGATGGAATTTAGTGATTTTCTCGTTTCCCGAAGAAAAAAAAATAGCACACAGTGCGCGTCGACTTCTGCGCGCAACGCGGTCCTCCCGCGCGATCGTTTACTGTGCCAGCTCGTCCCGGCTTTCTCGATGGACGAACCGAGGCGCCCTTTCGTACCCGAGAAACGTAGGATAAGAGCAAAAAAAAAAAAACTGCTTCGAATTCCGTTCCGCGTCCGAGTGAAGTTATAAGATTTTTTTTTTCATTCGCAGTACTGCGGAAACATCTTCATTTTTCCAAACGAAATTATCGTCGATATGAATTTCCCACCCTCGCTCTCTCTCTCTCTCTCTCTCTCTCTCTCTCTCTCTCTCTCTCTCTCTCTCTCTCTCTCTCTCTCTCTCTCTCCCCCTCTCTCTCTCTTATCAACGAAGCGACCATGTAGTCGCGAAATTTCTACGCCAGGAAAAATTTCGAAAGTACGAACTTTTTAGGTGCAAATACGCAAAATTCATACAAGGGCAATTGGATGACGCTGAATCGAATGGCGATAATAATTTTGCAAATCAATCTCCGAGAAATTGTTGAAAAACGTTGAAAAATATTTAAAACCCGTTTAATTCGGAACCTAAGAATTTTATCGTAAAATATGCCAAACAAAAGTTGTTTGGGACATAAAAGTACGTGAAAAAGTATCGAACGTTCATCTTCGTATCTTCGATAATAAGGAAGAAAAAGACGAATGAAAATTCATTTGCAAGACGAAAACGCTTTGCAGCCGAAGCACCCACTGGGAGAGTGTAAGAGACGCAAGATATGTCCTTACGACACATGCACGGGAACGATAGAAAGTACCTCGCTTATGAGTGCGAACGGCATAGCCATATACCGCGTCTCTTTCCCACGATGATCCTCAACCAATAATTTGTCGAAGTTCAGTCGTCAATTTTCAATACTTATACGATAAATAAAAATATAAAAAATCTCTAGAAAATTCGATTAACTCTTGCTAAAGCAATATGTAACCAAAAAAAAACCCGAGATATATACGAATTTGATATTTTTTTAATTTTTTGAACCTTCGAGGTTTTCGCCTCAAAATTAAATGGTTTTTCGTTTTATTCTCTCTTATTTTTGAAGATACGAAGACGTACGTTCGATACTTTTTTACGTATTCTTATGTTCCGAACAACTTTTGTTTGACATATTTTACGATAAAATCATTAGGTTTCGATTTAAACGGGTTTTAAACATTTTTTTTTAACGTTTTCAAAGAATTTCTCGGTGGTTGATTGCAAAATTATTGTCGGCATTCCATTAAGCATCATTCAATTAGCCTTATATCAATTTTGCTCATTTTCACCTAAAAGTTCTTACTTTCGTGCTTATTGACTGGTTTATTCGCGCGGGGATCAAAAGAATACACACACCCACACACATATATATGTCTCGTAAAAAATCGTCGAGGGTCGAGTCAGATTTACGCGGTGATATACGATCGTATATGTTTTTTTTTTCTCTCTCTCTCTCTCTCTCGTGCCTCCAGCGTCCACGCCCTTGGAAAATGACCCTCTTTATTCGAGAACAAATTGCTAGAGAGACTTAGAGGGAGGAGGGGCGGGGGGGTTATTTTACGAGATTTTAATGAACAATTTTCCGGAGATATGAAAAAAATTGCACACATTTTAGAACGTTTAATGGCACGGTAATAAATTTCGTTTACAATTTGCTATATGAATTATTAATCGAGATGAACGCGACAAACGAATATTAATTCTTGATAATAATAAGAGTAATAGTGATAATAAAAATATAAATATTAAGCTAACGCTAAATTCAATGAAAATATGACGTTGAAGTTTGCATCGTTTCAATGCAACGAAAATTATTTTCAATTACTTACGTTTTTTTTTTTTTTAGAAATTTCCGACTTCAATTTGCAAAAAAGCCAAACGATGACGATAAAAATTTGAAAAATAACAAATGAGAAAAAAAAATCGTTGCGTTTCAACGATGCAAAGCCCAACGTCATAAGAAAGTGCATCCTTGAATTTTTTTTTTTCCCGGTTTGCTTGGGTTTGTTTGTTTGAATTCTATTTTTCTTGAATTCTTGAAAATCGGGAAAAAAAGAATCCTTGAATTCTTTTTTGAATTCGTGAATTCTTGAAAATCGGGAAAAAAGAATCCTTGGATTCTTTTTTTTCTTGAATTCTTTTGTAAATTCTTTTTTTTGAATTCTTGAATTCTTGAAAATCGGGGAAAAAAGAATCCTTGAATTCTTTTTTGAATTCTTGAATTCTTGAAAATCGGAAAAAAAGAATCCTTGAATTCTTTTTTGAATTCTTTTTTTTCGTCTGAATTCTTGAATTCTTGAAAATCGGGGAAAAAAAAAGAATTCCTTGAATTCTTTTTTTCCCCGATGTTCACATCGAGTCAATTTTTTCCGCTGCAACGAGATGGGGGCTACTTTTGTCGGTAAAATGTTGGACACGAGGCATATAATTCTCTCGTCTCTCGGTACACACGTATGGCAAGTGTAATCGTACACGTAACGTCGTACACACACACATGGAGAGGCGGTGCGTTACGTGTATGACGTTTTGTTACCAAGGACGAGTACCGTCAATTGGTAAGGTCGTTCCTTTTAAGAGGCCCTTACCGCCTCGTTTTCCATTCATTGAAATTTTACCGATGCTCGTCATCTCTCGCTTCGGCCGTCTCTCTCTCTCTCTCTCTCTCTCTCTCTCTCTCTCTCTCTCTCTCTCTCTGTCTCTCTTGTGCGCGATAACGTTTCCGCCTGACTAGCACAACGTTCACGCTGCAGATAACAAATGCACATTTACAACACTCGGGGACATTTAATCCATTCCCATATGTATAGTTCCATTTGGATTACATTCGGTGAATCGTAAAACGGGGCACGGTCAAACTTCCTCGATTCGCCGCTCGAGCTCTCCTGTCACTTCTTTCCAAACTACACTGGTGTCTTTATTCTTTAATTCGTTGCTTTATCATCGTTAATCGTTCACTTCCGCTCCCCCCCCCCCCCCTTTACAGCACTTTCGAATTCCACAACCTCGAAAAAGATATTTTTCTTCAACAGGATTCATTTTTTTGGGCTTAATAAAAAAAAAGCTTGGAGCAAAAAATAATTGCAATCTTTACAAATCACAAATAGCTTTGTGAAATTAAAAAAAAAATGAAAATGAACGCAAGTTTTGTTTGGGTTTGAAATTTTGGGTAAATTTATTCATTGGCTAGATACGTACTTTGTTCGTTTTTTATTTCTTTTTTTTTTTGCAAGGCTTTGTTGCAATTATTTAAAGACATGATGAAGAAAATAGAAAAAAAAAAACAACCGCGTATTTGACGGAATTGGATTTGAACGATGGGAACGCGGATATTTTCGCTTTTTTCGTTTTTTTTTTTAAATTATTTTGGTTGAGCTGGGTGTGATCGAGGTGCGTGAGCAATTGCCACAAATGGCCGTAGTGCGTCGAATTGAGAACAGTGACGATTTATTGTCTCTCCTTTTTTTTTTTTTTTAATCCACAGCGAAGCGAGTGTCAGTGCTATGGATAAAGAAGAATATTTCGGGAGCAGCTTTTCAAAACGAATTTACGTAGTCATGAAAATTGCGCGTGTGCGCGATGATGTCAAGTGTAAAACGCGAAGTCAGATTTCGTTTTATGGCACATAAAACGGGTCATTAATGTTATCTATAAAATATAAAGGATATATAAACTCGCAATTATCAAGGGAGTTTCTCTCTCTCTCTCTCTCTCTCGCTCTCTCGCTCTCTTGCTCTCTCTCTCTCTCGCTCTTTCTTTCTCTCATTCTCTCGCTCTTATTCAGCGAGAAGTGTTGAATTCGCAAGCGCGCCAAATTTGAAGTTGAAATTGAATTTTTTTTGTTGCAATTAAACAAAGCGTGAAAAATAAAATATTACGGGAAATTCATGAAATTAAAAAGAAAACCCACAATCCAAATTTCGTTTTGTTTTTCTTCACGGAAAAAATGAACTGCAAGAATCCTTGCTGTAGAATAAAACATAAAAAAGAGTTGATGGAAAGAGTAAAATTTTTCACAAAAATTCCCCGTTACTGGAAATCTGCCGAACGAGTGACGACGAAAAATTGATCGATTAAATTTGAAAAATACATTCGCAAATCGAAAGTCCCTGATCCAAGGCGATGAATGCTCGAGAAATAAAAATATAAAAAAAATCGATCGAATTAAGAAATAATTCCGCCGGTGGACAATATTTTATTCAATTGACAAATATATGCTCGAGTAATAAATCGATCGAATTAGGTAATAATTATCGCCAGCCGCAAAAATATTTCATTCAAGCGACGTACATTCGACGAATAAATTCCAAACGCTAACCACATAAAATGGGCAAACATTTTTTTTTATCAAAGGCTATTTTTTTTATTCATGATGAATGGCGATCGTCGGATTGGTACACTTCGTCGTTGCTTCTTGTAACAAAAGGGGAAGAAATCATAACATATATATATATATATATATATAGAACAAAATACGAGACTAGGTGTGCGGAGGGTTATAGTTTCGTGTATGGTTATGTCTATTTACTCGCCAAATAGGTACAGGTGTTTGGGTTTGTAAGAGAGAGAGAGAGAGAGAGAGAGAGAGAGAGAGAGAGGAGAGAGAGAGAGAGAGAGAGAGAGAGAGAGAGAGAGAGAAAAGGCAGCTGGTGATGGCGGGGTTAGTAACAGCCAAAGACGAACCCAAGGGTCGCAGACTAGATGGCGCCTAAAGCGTGCCTGCCTCCTGGGCCACCTATCGATCCCACCCTATTTATAATTCATCTTATTTCGATTCGTCACGACGGAGCTTCCATTTTTTGTCCTCTTTTTTGCCCTAGCCTCAGATATTTATATGCAGTTCGATATCGGGCTTTTTATTTGGGTAGCGCTTTGACCAAGTGTATGAATATAAATATATGCTTACATCTATATATGTGTGGGTGTCGGTAGGTGAAAATATATTGAGGCCTTAGGCCACTCTAGAATTTGCCAAAAATCATTTTTTTTTGCCCTATTTTGTAATTTCGATTTATTTTTCGTCGGAAAAAAAAATCACAAAATATGCCCTTTTTGCCTCTAGAGTGATCTAAAGCCTTAACGCTCCTCTCCCTTTTCTCCCTTTGTACTCGTCGTACTCGGGGAAGAATGAAGTTAATTGAAAAAAATTGCACATTCTTTTCCACACGTTGCACAAGTATCTGTTCTGCAAAATATCAAATAACGTGGAATACGATTAGCCTCATTATTTATCATTTTACTTTATAAATTGATAAATATGAATTTATAAATATTCCTTTCGTCTTCCTTGTTTATCTTTCCATAAGATTTTTTTTTTTTTTGGATAAAGGTGTTCATGGCTTCGGTAAAATGTGCTCGTGCTTTAAATTTTATCTTTCAACAATTCATTCGAGTCTTGTATTATTCCCGACTCGAGAGTGCACATTGCGAAAACGCGGAATTTTTCCATTCGGTGAAATTTTGTCGCGCAATTTAGATATAAATTGAATAATTTTAAACGAGACGCGAATTCCGTCGGATAACGAAGGGTCTCTCTAGTTAAAACGAGAAAAGTCGTTCCCGCGTTATATTTCCGGCTCTCCGCTCTTCGCTTCTGTATCGCCCACGACTCATCGCGATCAGGCATGTCGCATCATTACTTCGTGATGATTTTTTTTCGCTTCTGCTTTTTTTTTTGGCATTTTTACGTGGGATAAAATAATATTGAGAATTTAATTATCGAATAATTAAAGACGCAAATTAATAAACATTGATAACTGGAAGAAAAGAAATAAATAAAAATCAAGGAACGGACCCTCGTACGAGATTTGGTAACATTGACGAAATGTTGATTTTGCAATGCACGTGATTGGGAGTACGTTTGGAGTGTGATCGGGATGCGAAAAAATTCGTTTCGTTTCTATATCGTCACCTTCAAAGACTTCTGCTTAGGCATTTATGGGTCTTCGGTTGAGCCAACTTACCATTTTCATCGTCATCGGGGCTAGCTCGGCCATAGTCTCGAACGTAGACTCTGGTCATTGGCCCACGTTGCGTAGCGTTCTTTTTTTTTTTTTTTTTTTTTCACTCTAGCGTATAGCTTCACTCAGTGTTCCCCTTATCATATATTCTTTGTCACATTATGCACGTATTTCTTCTTTTTCCAATGCATTTTCACTCCGAAACTGCTCGGCGAACTTCAAGTTGGGAAATTGAACGAGAACGAGAGTCTAATATTTCATTCGAAATCGTCATCGATTGATCTCGTCAACCCAGTTGAGACTGTATTGAAGGCGTAATAAAATTTTTATCAAGAGGCGAGTTTGGCGCCCCCCTAAATTCTAAAATTCATGTATTATTATTTTATCGAGAACTATAATTCCTCAAATTTACAGGAATTCTGGCGATTTTTTTAATATCCATCCAGTAATACCTTCAATTCATATGTTTATAACTACTAAAGTATTTAGTGAAAAATTCTAAAATAATTCATGTATTATTATTCTATGAAGAACTATAATTCCTCAAATTTTTAAGAATTTTGGCGTTTTATTTTTATATACATCCAGTAATACCTTAAATTCATGTGCGTGTAACTATTAAATTATTTAGTGAAAAAAATTCGAAAATAATTCATGTATTTTCTAAAATAATTCGAAAATAATAAACTAAAATTTTCTAAAAAAAATTCTAAAATAATTCATGTATTATTATTCTATGAAGAACTATAATTCCTCAAATTTTCAAAAATTTTGGCGTTTTTTTTATATTCATCCAGTAATACCTTAAATTCATGTGCTTGTAACTATTAAATTATTTAGTGAAGAAAATTCGAAAATAATTCATGTATTTTCTAAAATAATTTTAAAATAATAAACTAAAATTTTCTAAAATTATTCATGTATTTTCTAAAATAATTTAAAAATGATAAACTAAAATTTTCTAAAAAATTCTAAAATAATTCATGTATGATTCTTCTATGAAGAACTATAATTCTTCAAATTTTTAATAATTTTGGCGTTTTTTTTTTTATATCCATCCAATAATACCTTAAATTTAACTATTCGTAACTATTAAATTATTTAGTGCAAAAAAATTCGAAAATAATTCATGTATTTTCTAAAATAATTTAAAGACAATAAACTAAAATTTTCTGAAAAATTCTAAAATAATTCATGTATTATTATTCTATGAAGAACTATAATTCCTCAAATTTTCAAGAATTTTGGCGGTTTTTTTTTATATCCATCCAGTAATACCTCAAACCCTGTGGTCTCTGCTATGAAAAAAATATATCAAAGTGATCCCTGGTCTCAAAAATATTAGCAACCATTGGTCTATAGGGATGTGGTAGATTGTGGGGAACCTCCAACAAATTTCTATCCAGGCCTTTCAGCCAAAATTGGCATTCTGCTTTTTGTTTTCTTCTTAATTACTAGCAATAGTTCTGAGATGCATTGGCAATGCAGCGACGCGGATGTTTAGTGTAGAATTGCACGGAATAAATGTACATATCAATAATCAGCAGGAGCAACTTGCCTGAAATTGATTCGCCTTCCATCTATGAATTTTTCTCACTCTCCCTCCCTCCCTCTCTCTCTCTCTTTCTCTCTCTCTCTCTCTCTCTCTCTCGTCTGCACTTGTAGTGCAAACTATGCTGTCGCGTATCCACACACATGCACATACAATGCTGCGTTCTCCGTTCTCACAATCCTGACTGCTCGACGATCAGAGAGACGCGCGACGACAAGTGCGGTGCGCTCACGTATATCCGTCCGACCTCGTCCCCGCGTGAATAGGAAATGGATTGTCGTCGGGGTCTGCAATCGTCAATTTGTATTCCCCATACTTTCGTAATTATCATGTGCAATGAGAGAGAGAGAGAGAGAGAGAGAGAGAGAGAGAGAGAGAGACTCCTGGATAAAGAGGCGTTTCGCTCTAGGCCCGCATCAATCCAAGAACTCGTTTCGATGTAGAACTTGTTTTTTTTTTTAAATTTTTATCTTCCCATTAAAAAAAGACGAAATGGAAGATTGGTAAAAAAGTCAATTTGCATGAATTGAATAATAGTACATTATGACACGAGGACGAAAAAGTTCTTTTCATGGAGTATTATAAGAAATTTTATTGTACGCGGTGTTAAAAAGTGAATTTTATGCACGCGAAGCGTACGTAAAACGTCCATTATTGTACCGAGTAGAATAAAATGTTTTTTTTTTCTCCTCGCTTCGTATGAATCGTTTGAAAGAATTACGTATTCACTTTTGTAATGGACAAAACGAGTGTCGTCTCTTCCGTTAAAAAAAAAAAAAAAAGTCATTGTGCAACGTAACGAGAGATTCGTTTATTTTCAATTACCGTGAACGCTTCATTTGACTCGAATTGAATGTGTTCTTTTTTGGGGTCCCGAGTTCTGCCAAAGAGGTTCATGGAAAAACACGATCGCGTAATGCTTTTTTTTACCTCCCGGTGTGGCTCTATCATTGATTTGGTTCCGGAAATGAGACACGGCTACTCCTCGAAATCAGTGGACACAACGGATTTTTTGGATCTGGCTATAAATGGGCAGCGTTCTCGTTCTCTTTAAAGCTCAAACGGCCAATCTCCCTCGTGACCCAATTTGTAAAACTCTTGCGCCCCCGGGATTGACGCGTGTGTCGCGGGACATTCACGCGGTATTACTACAAACGCCACGTGCGTTTTAGGCTGCCCCGAGCAACAAGGCCACTGTGCGTGTGTGTGTGTGTGCTTCCATTTATTTGTTCTTCGTCAAAGCTTGTCTAACGGTGCATCCTTTTCTTTTTCCCTCTCGTATCGAGCCTATCGCCGAAAACAAAGAATTAAAGCTCCGGAGAATTGGCAATGTCATGAGAACAGAAACGGCGGAATTGGACTCGTCGAAATTACAAAACCAAACAAAGATATTTTGTCACGTTTCCTTGTTTATTTTTTGGGAGCTTTTGGGTTTTTGGCTAGACGGCGTTGAAAGTTTCTCAAAAATGTTGGCAATCATTTTTTTTTTGTAAGCGATATCGGCTACGACGGTATAATGAAGATTATAACGATTGCTAATCCTTCTAGGATATAAATTTTCTGTCTTCATATCCGTTTTTACGGGCTGAAAGTTAAGGCCGATATTATTAGCCGATGAATGATTCGATGCGAAAAGTCTCATCTCTTCGACAGTCTCTATAACGCTTAAGGCCTTAGGCCACTTTAGGATTTTCCAAAAATCGATTTTTTTTTTTTGTTAGCAATGTATCTTGGTACCTGTAAAATGATATTCCAAAAGATTATGGGTTTGAAAAAATCTCTAAGTACTCGATTTTCGAATTCTAGAGCAACCACTCTTCGTGCCGTGACTTTCTACTAACTTTAAACGCGTTTATCTCAAAACTACATTGTTTCAAGTCGGCCGGCCTCATAACTCAAATTTCAATCGATTCACTTGAAATTTTAACTGTATATTGAAAATTACATTTTCCGAGGCACTACGTAGGATTTTTTTAAATATATTGCATAGTTCTTTTTTTTATAAACAATTTTCTGACGATTTTCTCGTGGCATTTTATACTTTTCGTTTTAGAAATGCGCCATTTTGAAAAAAAAATCCTACGTACTTCTACAGCTATTCTTATATATAATCGAAAAAAAAAAAAACATTAGTGTCTCATGATAATTGAAAAATTATAGGAGCTGTTGGTCCGGCCGATTGAACCTTCCAGAAATAAAGGCGTCATCGGAAAAATGCTGCACAGTCGTCATTTTGACATGTTATCGCTGTGAAAAAAATAATTTTCTATAGTCAATTACGTGTATAATAAAAGTCCTATTTTGTAATTCGGATTTATTGTATGGTTTTGCTGAAAAAAAAAAAATCACAAAATATGCCCTTTTTTTTTTGGCTTTAACGCCAAAAATTCCTCTCTCGCGGACGGCTCGTCATCCGGGAGTCGCAAAAACTGTCTCGCTCGAGCAAAATATGCACTATCGTCCAATATTTTCTCTTGCTTTGCATAAAAAGGGTCTTACCTTCCGTAAGAGAGAGTGAGAGAGAAACGAGAGCGAGAGAGAGTGTGTGAGAGAGTGAGAGAGAGAGAGAGAGAGAGAGAGAGGAAAGGTGAGGACGATAAAGAAGAAGAAATCGAAGCTCGGTGGGTGAAGTAAAAAGCGAAATATTGCAGAGTGGAAAGCCGCAAGAGGCTTGACGCCGCGTTATATAGGACGAAAGTCTGGTGTTTCGGATAAGGGGTGAAGGGTTCTTGGCTACTGCCTTCACTGCCTACCACCGCCGCTGCCGCTGCTGCTGCTGCTGTTGGTGCACGAGCGACCAACAGCAGCAGCAGCAGCAGCAGCAACGACAACGCTACGTGAAGGCTGAGTAGGTGGCCTGGTTGGGTATTGATCCGTAAAGGGTGCTGCTACATGGTTCCTGAGAGAACGAAGAGAGGGTAATAAGGGTTCTGGATGGAGAACGCTGCCCGTGGAAGCCAGGAGCTTGCTCGGGTCAGGGGTGGAGGGTTTCACTAAAGCATGCGCGTAACTCCGCATGCGCAAAAGCTCTCTTGCATCGACCGACCGAGCTTTCCCTCCATCATTTCTCTTCTCTCTCTCTCTCTCACTCTCTCTCTCCCTCTCTCTCTCTCTCTCTCTCTCTGCTTCTCATTTTCTATCCTCAACTCCACTGTTCCCCTTTATTTGTCCTCTTTCTCATTCTCTTACTCTTCTCTTACACCAACCCTCGTTTAATTCGTAGGCAGAGCCCTCGTGCTGTGCCAACAGCAAGTGGTACGGTGCCACCCTCTTGAAAAAGCCTTCCCCTTTATCTCTCTCTCTCTCTCATTGCTTTGGAATTTTTCATCGTATATAAGCTTTGATTTAATCCCACCTACGAGGATTAATCGAATTATTTCACGGATAAAAGTATATGGGGTGGCACGCGCGCTTATGGTCCGATCGTTTGAAATATTTCCCAGCAATCGAGAAAAAAAATGCTATAGCTCCATATTCGTTTGTCGTAAAGTTTCACACTACAAATTGCCTTTTCTTTCACTCCCACGCACACTTTATGTTAGACGAAGCTTTGGCATTGCTCTTGTCAACGTACGTTGGCCCGAAATGTTTTTGGTCTCGTACGGTTTTTTTCTTGCGCTTCTCGTTCCTTCAAACTATTTTTTTTTTTTGCCAACCGTACAACTGGTAATTAAATTTGCTTTGGGCAACGGGGGAAGAAATAAGGATGAAAATTGAAAAAAAAAAAAAAAAACCTGTCGAATGAAGCATGAGAAAAACGAAATGTCACCAACAGTGTCGAGATAACTTACAAATGTACATCCGTGCAAGAAGAGTCTGTAGGTTTGTATTTGAAATTAACGAGCATCACATATTCGTCGAAATCAAGCAAAAATTTTGCACGAGCATATACAAAAAACGAGCGTATACAACATTTTTTTTTGTATATGCTCGTTTTGCAATTGGAGTGACAAAAGCGAGCCGCTATAAAAGACGTGGGAGGGACAGAGAGGACTGCGATGAAGCGACAAAAGGGATACAAAGGGACGTGTTATATATATATATATATATATATAAGGACATCTCTTCTCGTAAGCTTACCGTGAATTATCTCAAAATATCACGGTATCATCATGGTTTGCTCACACAATAAATATCCCTATCGTTACGGTGCCCTCTTTCGTTTGCGCTATTTCTCGTGTTTGTGCACGCCCGCGCGTATCTCAATATGGATTTTCCATGCTTACGATGTTCTACGCGTATCGTAGATGTGTTCAATTACGTGTTACCACTTATCAATTTGCTTTATTCAATCTTATCGTATTGCGGCCACTATTGTACTCGATCAATAGATACCAAAAGATTTCGGGACAAATATATGTTAGGTGTGTGAATTAATTTTTACCGCTTTTTTTCCATACTTGCGGTTTATTAAAAAAATAGACAAAAACGTGTTTATTCCGGGTAATATCGCCCGGTTGCTTTTTACAACCTTCTGACACCGATCTGGTAGCATACAGATACCATCACGATAGAAGCTGGCTGCTTTCGAGGCGATAAAGTCATCGACGAATTTCCTAATATCTGCCCTGGTTCAAATGTTATTTTTTTTTTGTATTTTTTTTTTATACTTATTTTTTTCGTACATGTTTTATTTTTTGTTTCGCGAAAAACCCAAGCAAACCCAAACAAACCCAAACAAAGTCGACCTCCCACACTTGTCCTTGTTTCAAATGTTATTGTTTTTGTATTATTTTTTTATATCTATTTTTTTCGTACATATTTTTTTTTTCGTTTCACGAAAAACCCAAACAAACCCAAACAAAGTCGACCCCCCACACTTGCCCTTGTTTCAAATGTTATTTTTTTTTGGTATTCTTTTTTTTATCTATTTTTTTTTTGTACATGTTTTATTTTTTGTTTCGCGAAAAACCCAAGCAAACCCAAACAAAGTCGACCCCCCAGACTTGCCCTTGTTTCAAATGTTATTTTTTTGTATTATTTTTTTTTTATATCTATTTTTTTCGTACATGTTTTATTTTTCGTTTCGCGAAAAACCCAAACAAACCCAAACAAAGTCGACCTCCCACACTTGTCCTTGTTTCAAATGTTATTGTTTTTGTATTATTTCTTTTTATAGCTATTTTTTTCGTACATGTTTTATTTTTCGTTTCGCACGATGTTTTTTTTTTTTTTACAGCATGGCCGGTCAGATTCTTATCGGGTCGCTACATTACCCAACGTTCGCGACGACAACAAAACCGCAGATGGAATGTACAAGGTATCCCTTCCTCCCACGATTGTTCATCCGTGTCGAGAAACTTCTCCTCGACATCGCTCTGCATCGATTCTCTGACAAATCTCGTTTCAGTCACGAGAACGGAGTGGCGTTTATTCTCTCTGCTTCATTTCTCTCTCTCTATCTCTTTCTCTTTCTCTTTATTGGTTTTATTCGCTAACAATTCCCTATCTGCTGCTCGTTTCTCTCGAGCTCTTCTAATTCGAATGAAAAAAAAAAATCTTCTCTTCGCTTCCGGGTGTTCTGGTTCTTTATCTAATACTACTCAACTATTAATGAATATAACATTATAACGTCTGATCGACATATCGATAATTAGCACAATTAACCTGAATTATTCCCCCCCCCCCCCCCCCCCCCAGCTGTCGAGAATTTTACCGAATTATTTCTATAGCAAAGGAAACTACCTTTCTTTCGTACAATTGTAAAGTTGTACACTTTGGGTTTCAGGCCGTATTAGAAATCCAGTTATTTTCAAGTCGTCGAAGAAAAAACTATTTCGGATATGCAAAAAAAAAACTAGTTGGTTCATTGGCGACATATTTTCTCTATTTTTTAAAAAATATATATAAATTATTTTATTCAAAATGTTAAGCACATAAAAGAGCAACTTTTCAACAATATTTAAAAAAAATTTCATCCAAAAATTTGGGAAATTCAGCCGGTGGGACCTCGTTTCCGGAGACCCCCCCCCAAAAAAAAGTGTAAAAGACCAATTTTTTTCTGTTAGTAGATAAGTATAGCTCGTGATTGAACGAAGGATTTTTTTTTAAATTGATATTTCAATTTTTGGCGGAGTTGTCTGCAAAATAGTTCAATTTTTGGTACAATTTACACTACGCATAGCCTTGTAAAATTAGTTGTAATCGAAAAAAAAAACAAAACCTTCGTTCAATCACTATTCAATACTATTTTGAAGGAGTGTGCAAAATTTCAATAAGATCGGTGCATTAGTTTTTGAGAAATCGTGTCCACCGAGTTTAAAAATAGTTTTTTTGAGAATTCCCAACGGCGGGAATTCCCAAAATCTCGCTCTTACTCCGATTGACTTAAAACTTTGGGAGAATATTCTAATCACATTGTGCTATTAGATAATAAAATTAAATATCCATGGAGTGTTAGATTCTTCGTATCTCGTGCAATTTATTTCCTCGGGATTTTTCTATTGCGCCGTCGAACAAGTTACCGCTTGAGCTAAATGAGGGAAAAAATTACCTCAAACTTGTCTATTGAATTTATTTTTTCCTGATCGCCCTCTCCCTCCCTCTCTCTCTCTCTCTCTCTCTCTCTCGGAATTATTTCCAGCGTATACGCCCACGTCGAGGCTTGCAATAAATTAATATATATATATATATATATATATATATATATATATATTCATTTTTGCTGGAGCATCGTCAGCTGACGCACAATGCAATCGCTGCCCTTTTCAAGAAGCCACCCCCTGACCTATCACGCTCGATAAACCAACGATGAGCCTTGTAAATCCTTTCCACCCTATGTCTCACGATGTACAAACATTTTTATTTTATTTTTTTTCATTCGACGTTCGTCTATACATCGAGGAGGTTCGATCGACAAAACAATGACTTTCAATCACGAACGAATAAGTTCCATTCGATCTACTTTTGCTATATATATATATATATATTTCCAATAAAACACAAGGCTCTCGCGTGTCCTCACTTGTACATAATTCACGTGACAAATTGTGTACACGATAAATCTCTACGATCGTAAACAAAAAAAGAAAAAAAAAAAACCTCACCCAGCTTTCTTCTCTTTCCGAACTTTTTCCTCGCGCTATGGTGTGTTTTCTTTCTACCTGCGATTTATCGGACTCTGCTACACAGACACGAAGGAATAACCGCATCTTACTGCACTTACACACACACTTTTTAACACTGGTGGAAGAATAAAAAATACACTATTGTTTAACACTGGTTTTTTCTTCGATACGATTATCGAAGTATCCGCACGAATAATTGAGTGATGGTACACAAGAAGAAGAAAAAATCAACTTTAAATTAAATATAGGAAGAACAACGAATAAATCGACGTTGAGCAATCGTCTGCGAACTAATTCTTCTCTGCGATCTTTTTTAACGATTAAACACACATGATGATAATTTTGCGAATTTGTTTCTTCGCTAAAAAAAATCGTCACGAATCGGACGACAATTTATAGTTCAGTAAGCACGTTCTAATTAAATTTAAATTCATTCTTTGTTTAACAATTCACTGAAAAAAGAAGAAGATTGTTTTCTTGGCTAAAAAGATTTCTTTACGTTTGTGTGTGTTTTTTTTAAAAATAATTTTGCCCCCGATGTTTATTGAGCTTTAGGATCGATCGAAAGCCCGTTATACGAAAATATGCGAGAACGGGGCCGAAATAATATTGTATAATCGCAGTCGGTGAGAAGCGCGAACGAACTGTGCCGTACGAGATCGAGACGAGAAGAACGGTCCCGGCTTGTTTTAATTGAGAGAGGGGTTAATAAGATCTGACTTATTAATTCGTATCATCTGCCTATGCGAACAACGTCTGTCTTTATGCGTGTCGCTGTAACGTGTTCTTTCCCTTTATTCACATCTCTCTCTCTCTCTCTCTCTCTCTCTCTCTCTCTCTCTCTAGCTTTGCCCTCTCGGGCACGAGAGAGACAGAGAGAGACAGTTTCGAGTCGCAAGCGAGTCATCTTTTCCTATCCGATCTGTTTCGATGAAAAGCTTTGCCTACAATCTCTGCTGTTACGGACTTATTTTTTCTCGCGACCAATGAAACACGGTAATTATTATTTAAAAAAAAACACAAAACTTATTCTCGAAGCATCGTGCTGATAATTTTTTTTTCCATTTAGAATTGAAAAGATATCAGAAGGACTTGACTGGAAATTTGTCGAATTTGCTTTTCATTCGAAATGCGTTTGAGTGCGACAATAATCATTCGTATTCATCGATTAATGTTTCATCTTGGATTCGTTTGGGTTTGTTTTCGTGAGCACAGTCGCGGCGGAAGGCTCCAGCAAAGAAGAAGGGAGAAAATTTGGATGACTTGAAGCAGGAGTTGGACATTGACTTTCACAAAGTCACTCCTGAAGAGCTCTACCAGAGATTTCAGACGCATCCAGAAAACGTGAGTTGTACGAAATATTGATGTTTGTGTAGTATTGAAAAATTCTGCAATAATTAGTAGAAAATCCTCAAAACGAAACTATAATTTAGCTCTTTCAAATGTTTCACGACGATTTACCAATGGCAAATAACTTAAATTAATCAATTTTATCAATTTATCCAATTTTATCGAAGCCTGAGGATTTTTATTTACAACAATTTCCATTAACTAGCCAAATGATGCCATTGAAGTTTGCATCGTTGGAATGCTTCGAAAATATCATTTTTTTTTTCGGATTGCCGTATTTCTTTTTTTTTGCACATTTGGACTACGGAAATTACTGAAATATTTTTGAAATTCCTTAATAAAAGTCCATCATTAGAATTCGCAAGAAAAAAAGATTTCAGATAATAAAAATAATTGAAGAAAATCAATAAGAATTTGTATGGGTTTCGCTCCAAAAATCATTGGGAAATTTGGGTTTGTTTGGGTTTGATTGAAGCAATCATCGAAGAATTATCGATAACATAATTCAATAATTTAAAACAAGAATGCCAAAGATGTAAACTTCAACACTATCGAAAATTGTGGATTAACCTCATTTTATAAAAAATTCTTCCATTCGTTTTTAAGAAGAAAAAAAAATCACAAACTTACATAGAATTCTTGTAGGTTCGTTGATGCGTGATAAAAATAATATAACTTATTTGAACGTAGAACGGAATGAGAAACGATGATAAAATGAATGATTTTTTTTGTTGTTTTTCATCGACAGGGCCTTAGCCATGCGAAAGCAAAGGAGAATCTCGAGAGGGACGGTCCTAACGCCCTCACGCCGCCGAGGCAAACGCCCGAATGGGTGAAATTTTGCAAAAATTTGTTCGGTGGTTTTGCCCTGTTGTTGTGGATCGGTGCGATTTTATGTTTCATCGCGTACTCGATTCAGGCGTCGACGAGCGAGGATCCGAACGACGACAATCTTTATCTCGGTATTGTACTTTCGGCGGTGGTAATAGTTACGGGTATATTCTCGTATTATCAAGAGAGCAAATCGAGCAAAATAATGGAATCGTTCAAGAACATGGTGCCGCAATTTGCGACGGTATTGCGAGAGGGTGAAAAAATGACGCTGCGCGCCGAGGATATTGTGCTGGGCGACGTGGTAGAGGTTAAATTCGGCGATCGTATACCCGCCGACATAAGGATCATCGAGTCGCGAAGCTTCAAGGTTGACAATAGCTCGTTGACCGGTGAATCCGAGCCACAATCAAGATCGCCCGAATTTACGAACGAGAATCCATTGGAAACGAAGAATCTTGCGTTTTTCTCGACAAACGCGGTCGAAGGTACGGCCAAGGGTGTGGTTGTTTGTTGCGGCGATTCTACGGTAATGGGAAGAATCGCTGGTTTAGCGTCCGGCTTGAATACCGGTGAGACACCGATCGCAAAGGAGATTCATCATTTCATTCATCTCATCACCGGTGTCGCTGTTTTTCTCGGTGTAACGTTCTTCGTGATAGCCTTTATTCTTGGCTATCATTGGCTCGACGCTGTTATATTTCTCATCGGTATAATCGTCGCTAACGTGCCCGAGGGCTTGCTCGCAACTGTAACCGTTTGTCTCACACTGACCGCCAAGAGAATGGCATCGAAGAATTGTCTCGTGAAGAATCTCGAGGCAGTCGAGACACTTGGTTCAACGTCGACAATATGCTCCGACAAAACTGGCACTCTGACGCAAAATCGAATGACCGTCGCTCACATGTGGTTCGACAATCAAATTATCGAGGCCGACACAACGGAGGATCAATCGGGTGTACAATACGACAGAACAAGTCCGGGCTTCAAGGCACTCGCGAAAATTGCTACACTCTGCAATCGTGCCGAATTCAAACCTGGCCAGGAACATCTCTCCATTCTCAAGCGCGAAGTTAACGGCGATGCTTCGGAGGCTGCATTATTGAAGTGCATGGAACTTGCGCTTGGCGACGTAATGGGTATACGTAAGAAGAACAAAAAAGTTTGCGAGGTACCGTTCAATTCTACCAACAAGTATCAAGTCTCGATTCACGAGCCCGACGATCCCAACGATCCTCGCCATTTGCTCGTCATGAAGGGCGCACCCGAGAGAATTCTCGATCGTTGCTCCACGATCTTCATCGGTGGCAAGGAAAAGGTTCTCGACGAGGAAATGAAGGAAGCTTTCAACAATGCTTATCTCGAACTTGGTGGATTGGGCGAACGTGTACGTTTCTTTTTTTTTTAAGTTTATTGACAACTTTGAGCTTTCTTCTCAACCGCGAATGAGCCATTTGTGCGTCTTGATATTCTCGAGGGCTATATCTCGATCCTTATCCGTCTATCTTTATACTTTGTGTTCTTAAGGTCTTGGGCTTTTGTGATTTTGTCCTACCGAGCGACAAGTTCCCACTAGGCTTCAAGTTCAACAGCGACGATCCAAATTTCCCATGTGAAAATCTTCGCTTTGTCGGACTTATGTCCATGATCGATCCGCCGAGGGCCGCTGTACCGGATGCCGTTGCCAAGTGTCGTTCAGCCGGTATCAAGGTCATCATGGTGACCGGTGATCATCCAATCACTGCCAAAGCCATTGCCAAATCCGTCGGCATTATTTCCGAAGGTAAAATAAGGGCTTTTTTTTTTTTCCACTTTCACTCGTACGCGTACTATCTCGTTGCGAAAATTTACTTTCGTCATTATCGATGATTAATGTGAACGAATGGAAAAAAAAAAAAAAATACACAGGCAACGAGACGGTCGAGGATATTGCACAGCGTTTGAATATTCCCGTCTCGGAAGTAAATCCACGCGAGGCTAAAGCGGCCGTTGTACACGGCGGTGAACTAAGGGATCTCGATTCCGCCCAACTCGACGAGATTCTAAGGTACCACACTGAAATTGTGTTCGCACGTACATCGCCACAGCAAAAACTCATCATCGTCGAAGGTTGTCAACGTATGGGCGCCATTGTAGCTGTAACCGGTGAGCAGAATCATTTTCTTCATCATTTATTACCGGACTCGAAAACGCGTTGCTTCACTTTTTCGTTCATTACATATACGTACAAGCATATGGAACATAGGAATTTAACCTTTTAAGGACGGGAGTTGTCGACATATCGGCCAGCATTTAGGCTTGGGATTCCAATTGAGAAATTCATCGATTTTATTCATATCTTTCGTGTAAAAAAAAAGTCGATTTTAATGGAAATTTCCCCGTCCTTAAAAGGTTAATCAAATGCATATTTGTAATCCGACAAATTTACCTTGGACCAACGTAATAGACCTTTGATTAAAATTACAATCGAAGCTCAAATCTCAATAAGAACGGAAATTAACAATTCGATATTCGAAATTCAGAGTGTCTGGTTTTGACCAGAATTCAAATTTCATGACATTTAAGGAGTTACGTGAGTTTCGAAGCCAAAAAAGCATATTTTCTGTTTTTTTTTTTAAATATAATATATAAATTATTTTATTCAAAATGTTAAGCACATAAAAGAGCAACATTTCGAAAATATTTCTAAAAAATTTCATCCAAAAATTTCAGGATAACTCATGATAGCTTTGTCTGAAATTAAAAAACCATTTTTTTTTCTATTAGTAGATAATTATAGCTGGTGATTGAACGGAGGATTTTTAAAAAAATTGAAATTTGAATTTTTGTCAGAGTTGTATGCAAAATAGTTCATTTTTTTGGTACAATTTACACTACGAGCCTTGTAAAATTAGTTGTAATCGAAAAAAAAAAAGAAACTCTTCGTTCAATTCACTAGTCAATGCTATTTTGAAGAATTGTGCAAAATTTCAATAAGATTGGTGCATCAGTTTTTGAAAAATCGTGTCCACCGACTTCAATAATAGTGTTTTGAGAAAAATGCGTATACCCGGTTGGATAGAAATCGAGATTTTATATCAACCAGGTTGAAGAGAGTAGTTTCGAGAAAAACGCGTTTAAAGTTTTGAGTACTCGTTCTTATCCGCGAGCAGTTTTAGCTTCTGAGGGGTCGCTGCGGCCTCTCGGACAAACTATTTTATTTATATATAATTTTACTTTATAATTTATACATTGATAAAAAAAATTATAAATTTATATACAAGGGAACGTCAAGAATTAATCTTTGATGAAAAATCAGGTGACGGTGTAAACGACTCGCCTGCCCTGAAGAAAGCCGACATCGGTGTTGCGATGGGCATAGCTGGTTCCGACGTATCGAAGCAGGCTGCCGACATGATTCTTCTCGACGATAATTTCGCCTCCATCGTAACCGGCGTAGAGGAGGGTAGGCTGATCTTCGACAATTTGAAGAAATCCATTGCCTACACTCTTACCTCAAATATTCCCGAGATTTCGCCGTTCTTGGCCTTTATCCTTTGCGACATACCGCTACCTCTGGGAACCGTCACGATTCTTTGCATCGATCTTGGAACTGACATGGTGAGTGCTCGTTCACAAAGTCGCGTGAAAATATCGATACTCGAACAATTGGCGACAATCACGAGCTTTTCCGGAAGTTGAACGTTGTCAATTTTACGTTGCCTTTTTTCTTCGTGTCACGAATTCCGTACGAATTCCGGAAAGGGTCGGTGCTCGCTCGATAAAACTTATTTGTTTACAGCTCAATTTTCAGGACACGATATTTTACACGAAAAATCTTTAAGTTGGTTCATTACGTTCTTTTTTTTTCGCGATGTAATTTTCCGTCACGCGTTTGCCCGTTCTCTTTACACTCAATATTAATTATTTGCTTTTCTCTTTTCGCGTACGAAAGTACTCCGCGACAATTAACGAATAGAATTCTCGCTTAAACGTGATCAATTGAAATCCTCAAGTAACGATAATTGTTAGGTGCCCGCTATTTCACTGGCGTACGAGGAAGCCGAGTCCGACATTATGAAGAGACGTCCACGCGATCCTTATCGGGACAATCTCGTCAACGAAAGGTTTTGCAATATTCAACCATCTGTCGCTCGAATCGTCTCCCAGCCCCCCTAATAAATTTACAAGTAGAGCTCGACGTATTCTTTCCAAACGCCAGATTTTGTTTTTTTAAATATGCTTTTCATTTTGTTTGTTTTTTTTTTTTTTTTTTTTACTTTTCCCGTAATGTACCGTTTATATTATTGCCAGAGAGAAGAGACAAAAGTACGCGGAGTAACCGTATAATTACAGCTATCGTCCCGGTATCGCAGCTCAGCCAAGTAGAGGGAAAACCTGTGCAAAGAGTTTGTTCTTAGAACAATGGACTTTTAAAATATTTTTTTTTGTAAACAAAAATTGTCGCATACAGGTGAATTTTTCCAGTGGAGACGACCCGAAAATCAACACCAACGATTCATCAACTTGTAGCCTGCATATTGTTTTTTTTTCCCATTTTGTGCTGTCAGGGACTGACAGCAAATAAGTGAGAAACACGTTATTCCGTGTCGAGAAAGGAGCTTCTGACATTATCGCGGAAGATATTTTTTTTTCTTTGTGACAGCTGCGGCTCAACGTCAACGATGATTCTTTCGCTCATACGTTCCTGCGAGCCTGATTTACACAATTCGAAAAATAATACGATGGCAAGATGAAAAAAAAGAGCGAGAAAAAAAAAGGCGAAAAAGATTTTCCGAGTTTGATCACGAGGCAACGGGCTCCAAAAATTCCCCACGTATTGCACCGTCCCGCCCCCCCCCCCCCCTCCCTCGTCCCAAAGACCCATCCGAGAATCATCGACAGCACACGAATCATTCTTTTCTTTTTTTTTCTTCTTCATGCTGTTACGCGCGTGTAATAAAACCGAGAGCTCGTGCAAATTCTAAAGTACGAATAGATCGAAAATGAACCGCTATCACAAATAACTTTCACCATTCTTTCTCTCGTTACATTTGAAAGCGCATGGTCTTTGCCTTCGAGTCTGTTACGAGCTCTTTTTTTTTTTTGAGTTTACACCCGGCCCTCACGAACGTCATCGTAATTTTTTTTGCCCCGATTGCCTTATTATTTAAGTTATTTTTTTTTTGTTTGTTTGTTTATTTTACTTTTTCTTTGACTTATCTCGATTTCTCATTGATCATATATTCACAATGTGACGTCAGGTACCCGCCATCTCGCTAGCCTACGAGGAGGCAGAGAGTGATATTATGAAGCGACAACCACGAAACCCCTTCACTGACAAGCTAGTTAACGAAAGGTAAACACATCACAAACATAACAAAAAATCTCAACAAAAAAAAAAGTATAAACGAGGAAAAAGAAATCTGTACAACGGAAACGAAATTGTACAGTCGAGGCTCTCACCGTCTGGTCGAATACGTTCTTCTTGTCTATGCTTCTTTCTCAACTACCTTCGGTTTTTTTTTCATCTTTCTGGCCTAATCGCCGTCTTCGGATACATCATAAATTTTCTCTCTCTCTCTCTCTTTCTCTCTCTCTCTCTCTCTCTCTCTCTCTCTCTCTCTCTCTCTCTCTCTCTCTCGTTCTTTCTTCTTCATTTTTACAAATTCAGGATATATCGGGAGACAATCTTCCAATTTTTTTTTTCGTCCGGGGTTGAGAACTTTATGAAATATAATTGAGTCGAGTTAATGATTTAAGCGTATCTGTAAATTGGGGGAAAAAAGTATCAAGGTGAAATGACACACGCTAGGAAAAATGTTCTTCGAAAATAGAAATTATTATGTCGAATATATTTCCTAAATCTTCATACATTTATCTCGGTCTATCTGGTTTTCTTTCAGTTCTGTCTGTCTATCTTTCTCTCTCTCTCTCTCTCTCTCTATCTATCTTTCTCTCTTTCTCTGTGCTCAGACGACTCGTTTTCAACTCCTTTAACCAGCTGACCTCGGATAAGGGTACAGGTGGAATGATTAATACATCGATTTAATTATCGTCTAGTTAAATTACGAATTCATTTTATCTCACACTATGTTGGCGAAAAAAAATCCTGTCGTGGTGTTCTGGCTTCATTGCGGTACAAAGGGAAAACAAAAAGGAAAAAACATACACTCCCGATAACACGAGGAAAAATAAAATAAACGCATACACACATCCACACGTGCACACCCTCGAAAGGGTTTTTTTTTTCTTGTCTACTGCTAACGGCTTGTATTCTTTTTTTTTCTTCTCTCTATTGAGGCATTTTATGCTTTCTCGATCACGTTGTCGCATTGCTTTCTGAATAATTATTATAATCATAATAACAATGGTGACGTAATAAAAAATAAAAAAAACAGCTAGAACATTTATGACACGGCTGAATTATAAGAAGCAATGCGAGAAATGTTTCGAGTACGGTGCAGCAAAAATGCACACCAATTGATACACAAATTTCAAAGCAAATCTTTTTCTTACTGCCAATTTGTTCTTCTCTTGCAATCGATTGATCGATTTCTTTTCCAGTCTCTATCGCTGTCTATCCATACTATTGAAAACGCTCAGTTTTTGTGTCTGAAAATCATATCACATTTATTATATATATATATATATATATATATATCTACAGTTAAACACACACGGACATACAAAATATGTGTACGGTATATATATATATTGCCGTCCCTCTCTCTCTCTCTCTCTCTCTCTCTCTATCTGACTTTGCAGATCGCAATAGCATATCCTCGATTCCTTTGCAATAATAATGCTGAAAAATATCGCGTAACGCAGTTAAAAGAACATAATGAAAGTATCAAAGTCTCGTACGATCTTTGCCGAGGCACATATGAGTTGCAAGGTAATCGAAGATTTGCAATATTGCGATTTTATCGAATTCACCAAGCTCGCTCGGTTCATCTCGCATTCGAAATGTTTCATTGATATCAAGGTAAGCAAAAAAAAAAAAAAATACATCGAAATTAAGAAAATCAATTCTCGCTCTGTCTCTCGTTCTTTTTTAAAAATTTATTCCGCAATTTCTTGGAGTTCGGCTTTCGTGACTTTGTACCAAAAAAAATTTACGTATAACCAATCATCGTGTGGTAATTATGTTTATATATATATATATATATATATTTATATATATATATATATATATTCGTTTTATTTTTCCTTTCTGTCTCTGGGACAAAACTATTTCTCGTCTATCTCCTTTCGTAGGGAGTTCTTAAAGAAGAAAAGTCGTTAAGCATGTTCATTCATTCAACCCTGTGTAGCGCATCTTTCGTCATTGTTATCATTATTGTTATTATCATAATTATTATTATTATTTTATTATTATTATCATCTACGTTATTACTGGTGTACGGAATATGCCGGCATAATCGCATTTTCTTTTACTCATAGCTCTCGCTCTCTCTATCTCATTCTGTTTTTTTTTTCTTCCTGCTTTTGTTTTCGGATTTACCCGGAACTCTGTAATTGTCATTCGTCTTATCTTCATATTCTCGTCCCTCAATCCTGCCTGTGTTTATACGAGCATCAAGTGAATTTTTACGGGTCTCTATGACTCGCTCTCTGAAATTCTCGAAACATCTGAAAATAGATTTAAAAAAACATATGTATGTATATGTGTATGTACGTGTGCATACAAAGAAGAAAAGAAATGTGACAGAACGTTTGTCTCGTTTCTTTCCTCTCCCGTTGTACTTACAGATTTTACGAATCGATAATTCAAAAGAAAAGAAACAAATGACCCAGAACAATACCGTTCCGCGTATGTTCGCGAGAGTTAAAGCCGCGCGGAAAACTTATCGCAAGCGTTCCAAATATTTTTCGTCTCCTTGGGCTCACGGAGTTATTCGTGGATGGACGTACATACATGTATACATATATGTCTATGTCTACATTTTTCCATTTCAACGTGGGATATACGAATTTATGGTAGAAGTAGATAGAAAATTGTCTGGCGACCATGAATTATTACGCGCGAACGGTTCAGAATAAATTTGATTTTTTTTCATTATTACTCAATCGATAATTCATGGATCCGCGTGATTACAAATATACAATTGGTCACGTATTCGTTATCGCTCTCGTTGTTAGATCGTTAGAGTTAGGTAAACGGAGATCGTTGAATACGTGTCTTAGTTACGATATAATAAGTTTATTTGTTACAAATATATGTGCATGTATATATATATATATATATATATATATACATGCACATACAACGGTCTTTATATGTTAGATTTCTTTGAGCAACGATTACTGATAATTCTTTGTTTTACTCGTTTCATCAACTACAACAACCACCACAGTTACAACTTCAACAAAGAGCATACATTGATTATATTTATATATATGCATATATATATATATATCCTCAGTTACCGTTTTTAAATTGTCGCAGCTGCCGCCTATCTTTACTCTTTTCTGTTCTTACTACTATTTGACCAGCGAATGGATATCTTTCGACCGAAAAATCTATTTTCCTACCATAAACCTTAAACGGGCCGATCGGTAATGACTTTCATGAATTATTATCGAAAAGAAATTCCAAAATTGCTTCTTTTTTCGAGTGTTTGCAAATTTTCCAGCCGATCTAGCGTATGAATCGAATGAATAAAAAGAAAAAAAATTGCGCGCTAAATAATTTACTCATTCCGTCGTCAACGTTCGATTGAGTAATTCGTTAGGCTTTGAGAGAATTAAGAACTGAAAAATTCGCATCACTTGTCAAAATGTGCAATTTCGAGAAAAAGCCTTTCTTCGCGAAAAAATAATGTTTTTATCTTCTTTTTGTCTTTAAGAGCACTATCAATATTAATTTGAACAAAGATGATTTAAGAAGAATCTTTACCGAAGGCTGTGCTGGTTTCGATCATTGTTACGATCCTCGTGAAAGTCGATCGATCGTTATATTATTTTCATTTCATGGCAATGTTTTTTTTTTTTTTTTTTTTAATGATTACTCGTTCGAACGACGCCCATTGATGCAATTGAACTTTATATTACATTCTTGCAGTATCTCTTCACAAACACGCAAGGCACCTTTTTTCCATTCCTCTTGTCAACTTTTTAGGCAACATCAATTCTCTATCTGGCAGTCGTGACTTTTTGTACCTACTTTTAACGACAGAGCGTCCGGAAAATGCAAAAAAAAAAAAAAAACTACGATACATTTGTACATACACACGTATGGATGTTCAATTGATATGTGTGTATATACATAAGTATATATATATATATATATATATATACATATTCTCTGTAATGCGCTGCCTCCGCTGCCGCCTTCTATCACCTTACTGCGATCGCAATTTTCTTTAAAGGGCACTCTTGGTGAATTGGGCACGACTTGCTCGGAGCGAACGAAAAGAATGAACGCAACTGAAATGTGGAGAAAAGAAAACAAAGAAAAACCGAACGCGAACGATATGATAATTTCGATGATGATTAATACTTGGACGGCGAGCCGGGATGAAACGAGCTGCGATTTTGTGGTTTTTTTTTTTTTTTTTTCGTCCTCTTACGATTTTTTTGAACGATTTTCTTTTTCATTTCAATCAAAATTTATTCAGATTCGCCATGGTATTTACGAAATTTGAAACCCAAACACATCATCCGAATGTCACTCACGAAAAATCGTCTTTGTGCTTTGTTTTTTTTTTTTTTTTTGGATTTATTACAAAGCAGGATAAGTGGAACAACGAAATATGTCGTTTCATCGTAAATTATCGTACTGGTGGAGTCGTTCCGATGTTTCGCCTTGTCTTGGAGTAATATTTATTGAATTGCTGCAAAATTGCACCCATTTTCTTTCCCCCTACCTCGCCCTTGGGCCAGCGCCGGATTATTGTTCCCCGCGAATTAAAAAAACAACTCACGTGGAAACACAAATTGTTAATTTACTTACTTTGATATTTTATATTTAAATTCATTATTAAATTGATAATTTTTTTTTTTTATCAATCCGGCACTGGCGCAAGCTTCAAATCTAGCAGCCAGACAACGAGAAAAAAAAAAAAAAGCCGCTGCACGCAAAACCGCGCAATTAGTCGTGAGAAAAATTCCCCAAAGCAATATTAAGGAAAAAAAATAAAGTTGGACACTTTGAGTTTTCATAAAAATCACACGATACGACATTTTTTCGCGGTTTTGCGAGGTTTTTTTTTTTTTTTTTTTTTTGTTCTGTATCACGCTCGAGACTTGGGTCTCGAGGATATTCGAGAAACAGAAGAACGAAGCCTGCCGACAACGCTACGCTGATCTCTCGTCTATATCACACACATTCTCTTCTCTCTCTCTGTCTCTCTCTCTCTCTTTTTCTCTCTCGCTCTTTTTTTTTTTATTATCACATTACTCGATACTTCGAGGTTCCATGGATATAATGAACTTTTCTCTTTTTTTTTTCCTTCCCGCCTACTGTACGATCTATCTATCTATTCGCTCGCACAATTGTATGACATTGTGCTCGCTACACTTTCTAAACGATGGGTGGATGGCAGGTGCCGGCCATCTCGCTAGCCTACGAGGCACCGGAGTCGGACATTATGAAACGGCAGCCCCGCGATCCTTACAGAGACAATCTAGTCAACCGAAGGTGGGTCTCAAAAATCAGCCCACCGTGCACATAAATCGATTGCACCCTAATATTAAAAAAGAAATTTTAACGTATTAAAAAAAAAAAAAACAACAACAGGTAATCATACACACCTGTTTGAGTGGCCAAACGAGCGGTAATTCGGATTTTCCATCCTCCTTGTCATCTTCGAAAAACGTGAAAATTTTCATTTGAAAATAAATTATGACACGATGCCCGATTCGGCGTAGATTCAAGTTTTTTACTTGCGACACTTTTTGCGCTGTTTTTTTTTTTGCATCGGCGAGTATGATTTTCGAAAAATGCACGACGATTTATCAATATCGTTTGGTCACTCAAGCAACCAAAGGCATACGAGTCTACACAAAATTCACGTTCATTAGGGGTCGACGTGTTTTTCTTATTTGATTGTTATTTTTTTTTTTTTTGAATAATTTCCTCGTCATTCCTGAGAAATTGATTGATTTTTTTTTTCAATGCGAAGAAATTGTTCATGTTTCTTCGATTTTGGAGTCGGGTATTTTGTTTTCAGAATTTTCCGTCGACGCACATTAATTGCTCGTTATCTCGGTAGACAATTAAAAAAAAAAAAAAATTCATTCGCGCAATTCTCTTCTCGCGCTTTGGCAAAATATTTATACTTCATTGATGTTTCGACATTTCAATAAATCCCACTCTATTGACCAATGAGATGTACACTGAGAAAAAAAAAAACTATTTTCACAGGCGAGTTCTCTGATCATTTGAGTTCTCATCAACAGCAACCAAATTTATTGACAAGTCCAAGAGAAATGTAAAGTTCTCCCAATCATTTTTGCACTTTGGAACAAAAGCGAAATGTAACTTTGATGAAAAAAAAATTTCGTCGCAACACAATACGTCGATACGTTTTTTTTTTTTTTTTCAGTGTACTTTTTTTTGCAATTCTGTGTGTACGAATAGTCACAATGAAATTCTTTGCACTCGATGTCGACACCCAGTGCTCGTTCGCAAAATAGTCCACACGTATAGAGGCCATTTAGCTCCATCCCATAAACGCCATAACGAAAAAAAAAAAAAAAAAAAAAAAAAAAACAAGTAACAAACGATGTAGCTGAAGGCAACGAACGTATACACATTCATGCGAAAGCCCACAAATAGCCGACTCTCATACCTTAGGATTTAGTCACTCGATAGAGGACAGAAAAAAAAAAAACGCCGCTGCTGCAAGAGTAGGTTTGCGATGTTGAGAATGCCTAGAATGTCTTAGTCACTTACCTAATTAGAATAATTCTCTTAGAGGCGTAAGATAAACGTTAATGAAAAGAAGAAAGAAGAAGAAAAAAAAAAGCATAACACGGAGTGTGCATCTACGCTTTGGTAGAAAAAAAAAGGATGAGTCATTTTAGACATAGGTGTTTTTAGTAATCGAATGAAAGTGTTTGGATGAAGCTTCACGCACTCACGTATTGCGATATAGTTCTGTATATATAATAATAATAATAATAATAATAATAATAATAATACGATACGCGCAAATTCGAGCCGTTTCACACGAAGAAAAGTGATAATATCGCAAGAGCATGCTTGAAACAAGAGAAGCAAAGATAATGTCTCTGCAAACTCGGATTTCTTTGGACGACATGTTTTTTTTTCTTTCAGAATCGACGCGTCTCTCGGAAATTAATTTTTTTTTTTTTTCCCCACTGTTCACCAAGTCTTCTACCACTTTTTCCTTTCGCAAATTCTCTTTTTAACGCGATTTCTTCAGGTAGAGATTAATCTAGAAGAAGAAGAAAAAACTCTTGAACTCTTCAAATTTCTTCTCTATAAAAAAAAAAATTGCTATTTTCACGTACTGTCCTTCTCCGCTTCCCTTGCTTTTTTTTTTCAATAAAATGTCCCAGAGTCTTGTTGTAAAATCAACTGTGTGAGTGAAACGAAGAGAGTATTGAAGGAGCATCGGAAAATAAAATAAAAAAGAGATCATCTTCCATCTCGACGCATGCACGATACGGCTTTTGAAGGATGTATTTTTGTCATTGTAGTTTGCAACGTATCTCACGTGATACGAACTTCGAGCCTTGGGCTTTTCATTGCGATAGTTGAAAGATATATTGAATTTAAACAAATATTGAACGCTCGTCGTTTGAAAATGGAAGAAAAAAAAAACAAAAAATATATCGACGGGGTGTAATTGGAAGAAGCTTATCGCGTGAGATTGTGTTGCAATGTTTGCCTTGGGTGTGGCATGTGTCCAGGAAAAAGAAAGAAAGAAAGAAAAAAAAACAATCATGCGCTCTAACGTCCTCGAATCGGTAAGTAAACGCATTCTTCCCTATTTTCATTCTAATTAATCTAATCGTATGTATCCTTCGCTTCTGAACTAAACAACCCGACACCAAGCTGTTAGTTGCTATTTGAAGAAAAAAATAATACATATATACATAGACAAAATTAAATAACACCCTGAGCCGAGGTACAGCCAGATCTAAAACATGCAAAAAAAACAAAAAAAAAGAAAACAAACATCCTTAATAGTTGAGAAAATTTTTCGAACGGTCTGACGGTTTTTACGAATTTTGAAAAATGTTCAATCTTCGATAGAAGCATTTTTAAAGAATTGTAATTTATGTCATATGCGTATTTTCGATCAATGGAAGTTAATTTATTAACGGCACTTATTCCCCTTGAGAATAAGCAGCTTTATCGTTTTTCTCAATACTCTTTTTTTGTTTTTTTTTTTAAATTGAAAGATGCAATTCAGACCGCTCGAGAACTTTTTTGCCAAATAACTTTAGTCAAACCTTGAACTATTCTTCGTGACACCAAACGTGATTGTACTAATGTTTGTTTTTTTTTTCGTTTTCGTTTTTTTTTTCTCTTCGATTTTCCCGAAGCGCAGGCTTATCTCAATGGCGTACGGTCAAATCGGTATGATCCAGGCCGCGGCTGGATTCTTCGTCTACTTTGTGATAATGGCTGAAAATGGTTTTCTACCAACGGATCTATTCGGTATTCGAAAACACTGGGATTCCAAAGCCGTCAACGATCTCACCGACAGTTATGGCCAGGAATGGGTAAGAGAACAATTAGCCTCGGCTCAATAGCATTCGAGCGACGTTGCGATAAGTCCGAAGGCAACGTGGTCAAGCCCAGTAAAAAAAAAAAAAAACAAAGAAAGAAAAAGAAAATTCAATAATTATCGACCGATTCGTGCAATCGTTCAGTGTTTTTTTTTGTCCATACTAGATATACAGAGATCGATATGAAAATAATTATACAAGAAACACGATGATAACTTTGGAAGAGTGCCATAGACAAAGTAACGAACGGAATGACTCGAAATTTTTACGATTTACAAGCATCAAGACCATAGAGGAGCGAATTTTTTTTTTTTTCGATATTCTCATCGTATATTCTTGCGTTTTCTTGTACCATTAACTTTAACTTTATTATGCTGCATCTCTGTTAGAAACGAGATTAAAAACTACGCATGCTTTTGTTATTACTTTGTTTTTTTAGCCGATATAATTTTTCATATGCCAACAGACGTACAAGGATCGTAAATCATTGGAGTTCACATGTCACACTGCGTTCTTCGTATCAATTGTAATAGTACAATGGGCCGATTTGATTGTCTGCAAAACACGCCGTAACTCAATCGTTCATCAAGGCATGCGAAATTGGGCCCTGAATTTCGGTATTATATTCGAGACGGCACTCGCAGCTTTCCTCAGTTACACACCCGGTATGGACAAGGGTCTTCGCATGTATCCCCTCAAGTAAGTATACGACCGAGACAGGAACGCGGTAAAAAAAAAAACGAAAAAAAAAACAATGAAAGGCCAAAAAAAAAACGACTGATCCAAAAACACTGTTTTAAATATCCATCGAAGGTATTTTTTTTTCTCCACAAAACTCTGACGAGTGAATGCTAATTTTGCTAATCGAATTTCATTTTTCGTCGAATAATGTTTCATCGCTGTGCCACGATAATAATAATATGACTTTGGTGCAAATTTCAAGTAGAAAACAATTTGTATGTTATTCAACCATGTGGTAAGCCGTTGAGCCGATTCCCGTGTCAAAACTGGTAAGATCGATTATATTTTGAAGAATCGCTCGAATCGTCTTTGCGATTGCCGATTTCCAATCTCATCGCGGTCTTCAGCTAAGTACTTTCGGCCACCAATTGTCTAAATTATGGCTAAATGTGTACACCCCAAGATTTCGATCCAAACAAAACTCTTGAGCATTAATTTTTATTCAAATCTACAAAAAAAATTGTCACGAGTCAATCGACGTGCTCACGTTTGCGTCAGTATCAGTTTTGGCAACGAAAATTTCAGATTAAAAATTGCGTGTATAGCTAGATACGATGAACTGCTGTTTCTTCAATATTAATGATAATTCCATTCGAGCGTAACTACACGCATCTATACCGTGACAACGTAAAAAAAAAAAAAAGAAGAGTTTTTCAATCGTGGCACACCGCGTTTATCTTTTCTCCGTTCTAATGCCAATCGCGCGTTACAGATTCGTCTGGTGGCTGCCGGCCCTTCCATTCATGATTGCAATTTTCATCTACGACGAGACGAGACGATTCTACCTTCGCCGGAATCCTGGTGGCTGGCTCGAACAAGAAACTTACTACTAAACAACACGCGTACATATAATACCAAAAATAACAACAACAACAAAAACAATAACAAGCGGTGAAAAAAAGGTGGATACTCACGCGGGAGCACACAATAAGAATTAAAAGGGGAAGGAAGTACGTGGAGGAAGGAAGAAGAAAAAAAAATGAAGAGCCATTTACATAAACACATTTTACACGGGGCGTGTGCCCTACCTGGATCTAACCATACTTTCGCGAAGATATGACGCACCAGGAGAGTTTTAAAACGCCGTTAGACGAGAAAAAAAAGATGAAAGAAAAAAAAAATGTCACGAGTCTATCAACCATGGCTTTAGGATATTTATCGCATCGTAATCAACAACGACGAGGACGAGTAATAACTAATGAGAGACGCTTAGCCGAGATAGTCGAGGAGGCTGAAAAGAAAGAAAAAAAAAACAGAAACGAATCGGTTGAACGGAGACGACTTGTCGTCAATCATCACCATCAAGAATTCATCATCGCGAGGATATACGAGGCGTCATTATCTCACGCTTTCCACGTGCGGAAGCGCGTCGTAACGAGGCAAAAAACAGGACTCTACGACAAGCTCATCGTTGGATTATCGAACGAAAAAAAAAAAAAATAACAGCACAAAATCGACCCGACATCGCCATTTCTTTTTTGTTCGATTTTGCCCGAATCTCATTATAATTCCCCCGCCCCCGCCCTTCCTTCCCCCCACACACTCCGAAACGAAATTATGAATATCCGAGTAAAAAAAAAAAAGAAGAATATACCGAGCGACGAAGTTCTTAGACTTTGGTTACCACGGGGATCTTTAGTGTCGTCTTTATTTGTGAGTAATTTCGGCGAGCCCGCGAAGCCAAGAAACAAGATATAATGAATAAACGAAAAAAAAAAAATAAATAAAGTCTTATAACGCGGATAGTGGGTAAAGATTCACTGCCCTTTAATCGACGGTCGAACGTTTATCGTGTTTGTCGTGAGATAATAAGGGAGCCCCGATATCGAGAGAGAACGAGAGAGAATGGGGAGCAAAAAAAAAAAAAACAAATGTGTTTTCACGAAATCGTTAGACGGAGAGACAAATTTGCTAGTGCGACGAAGAAAAAAAAACAAAGACAAAAATGCGAGATTCAACATACGTCATTACGACATCGACGAAGAGTCGCGCGAAAGACAGGGCCTAAAGGTGTAAGACGATTAACGAAGAAATAATTTAAAGAAAAAAAAAAAAAGAAAAGTAACAAGAGGAATAAGCCAATCGCACGGAGGGCGAGAGCAGTGCGTGAAAGATGGATAAAATAATCCTCAACGAATGCGGGACAAATGTCGGTTCGTCGTTCCATAGCGATTGTCGATATCCAGGTTCGAATTTAAATGAAAGAAAAAAAAAAAAGGAAGGAAAACCCCTTGTGAGCTAGGTGGCATGTTCCAGCATAGTATTTAAAGAAGAAAAAAAAAAACCATAGAATTCTACGTAAGAAATCGGGTCGGAACTTTACGAACGAAATTACGTAAAAGAACGAGAAAACGCTAGAATTATCACGCTCTAGTAAAAGGAAAGAAAGAAAGAAAAAAAAGAAAGAATGGAATCAGGATAATAGGCAAAGCGAATAAGGAAGCGCACGCTGAAGGAAAGCTAGCGTAACTGTAAATTGCATAGTAAAACCGCGATAAAATGTGTACTTTGTAATCGCGGAGTCACTGAAAATTGTGGAAGAAACGCAAAAACGAAAAGCCCAAGAGATATAAAGAAAGAGTCACGAGTGTACGCTAGACATTGGACACACCCTAGTTCGCGAGATACCACAGAATTTATGATAAAGCATCAATGAATCCAAAGAGCGATATAAAATGCGCGTATTCATTGTTATTAACGGGGTAATGTTGGATTCGAGTCTTTATCCGAAGTAGCTAAACGATCAGATCGCATTGCGTTAATTCCGTAGTTGAGAGTCTCCGACGAGATTGCCGTTATATAGAGGAGAGCACGTTTCGAGGTCCGATATCGAGACGTAAAAAACAACGTAGCGAAAAAGAGTTGGGCTGACAACAATTTTGCAAAAAAAAAAAGATAATAAGTAACGTGTGCGATTGACGAGAAAGAACAAATTTACGAGAGGATTATACTGTTGAGTTTCGTGCGTGCGTGTGTGTGTTAACATTGGGTTTACGAGAATTGTACACGGGCGATGAATAGTATAAATATTAGCGATTAAATCATTAAACAGTTAACAACGTTTTAAATTAAGAGACAAAAGAAAAAAAGAAACAGAAATTAATAAACGCGTTATTTAATTGGGCGAGGGGGTTATATAATCGCGAGAATGAAATGACACGATAGTGGCGGTTGATGCAGGGAGAAGGAAGGAGTGAGTTTGCGATGGACCACGACCCGGATCAAATAATGAGGATGTTATCGATCAAAACGACGAATAATATGGAATAAGGGGCGAGGGGAGGGAAAGCGTTCTGAGGAAGGCAGGACAAGAATTGTCAAGCGACGATGAAAATGAGGCTGATTATAACGATGATGATGATAATGATGATGATGATGATGAACGATGATGATGATGATGATGATGATGATAGTTTCGACGAGATGAACGAATAAGTGTGAGAGGCGCTTGGTACAGAGAAATATAAGGCGAAATTTACCAAAATAAAGGAAATGGCCGTAGCCCTAGGTGATGAAAATGAACTAGATGGGGGAATGATAATAAACCAAAAAAGCAGAAAACAAAAAAGACGAAAAAAAAAAACCAATAAAGTAGCTCGAAACTAAAAGTAAAGGTAAACAAAAAAAAACAATACATTCATTGTCTTAGTTGTTTTTTTTTTTCATAGATTTAACGCCACAGCGGGACAGCTCGCTTTGAATCATTGCCCCGGAACGCCGAACGCCCTGTTCTCAGCCCGACGGTTAATCCTGAGAAAAAAAAAAAACATGAATAACAAAGAAGAGCAGAACAAGAAAAACCAATCGTCTAACGTGCTCCTTAAACAAAAAAAAAAACAAACGTGACTTAAAGGCCTGCCATACACGCGACTCTCGCCGAGTAGATTGATGGCATTGATCCTAGATTGTGATACGAAAAACACGCGATGCACTATGAAGAATTAGAGCAAAAAAAAAAAAACAGAAATTGCAAAAAAAATAAAATCAGGATTCTGCCATAACCGATCGATCGTAGAGACGCGTTGGATTGACGGGGATGCATGAAACGTGAATGAAATAAACGTCATAATCGATAAACCAACCCACAGTAATGACTCGAAAATTGAAGAAAAAAAAAAAAAACGGGGGGATGACGCAAGCAGGAAAGTAGGCTAATGGACAGACACGATTTATCGCCCGGCTGCTAAGTCTCAAATAAATGCCCAAAGTGTTCATATTTGAGGTGTTCTCTCGAGGTGTCGTACACGCGTCCAACACGCACACTTTCACTCTCTCTCTCTCTCTCTATCTCTCTCTCTCTCTCTCTCTCTCTTAACGAAAAAAAACCATAGTTTTACATTGGCACATGAACAACGTTGGGAAAAATTAATATTTTGCGGGTATCATAAAAGGCAGAGTTGAAAAATGACAAAAAAAAACACACACACACACACTTATTTCCATGACCGTTCTCCCTGAACGTTGGAAATAACGCGGGCTCCTCGGCTCTTCCGATATTTTCCGTTAGTCGTGTTCGCGAGGGTCAGAACTTTTCCGCGGGGCAGGGTTGGGTTGTTTCGCTGCCGTAAAAAAAAAAAACCAAAAAAAAAATGAACAAACGAAAGCGAACGCGTACTCGACTCCGACGACAAATTGTTAGAGCACGAGATAAAAGTGGAACAACGCGAAAGTTAAAAATTCCGGGAAACGTGTGGATTTGTAAATGAAATTTTGCGCGCGCGATTTTCTCATACACACGCGTACGTCCCGAATAGTCCGCGATTTCGATTTTTTTCTCGTGACGCCCCCCCCTCACGACGGGTTCGAAGAAGAAAAAAAAAACAATAATTGCAACAACGACAGAAGAAGAAAAAAAAACGAAACGAGGAGAAAAAACGTGTTTGGGAAAGAGATTCGTCGAGTACACATTTAAAAGCGATTAGCGAGACGCGATGAACGAGAAGGGTTCCGGCAATGACGCTTTTGTTTTCGTCTTTTTCTTTTTCATTATCTTTCTTTTTGTATGATGCGAGATACGTGAATGATAAAACGAAAAAAAAAAAAAAAAAAAACACGAGACAGGAAACAAATTTGGAAGCAACACGAAAAAAAAAAAGAAAAAAAGAAGAAGGTTCCCGCGGTTGTCGACAGGGTGTTCTGTGTCGGGGGGCGTAGGAGCCCGAAAAACTATTTAAAGAAAGGGGGAAAAAAAAAAGAAATAAGAAATAAAAAATAAATGCTTTGCCGTCGTGCGCCGCCTCACACTTTAGGCTAATAATTTAAATATTAACGATAATATAATAATTATAATAAATATAATAATATAATACATGTTACAATAAGATATTATTAGATGTAATTATTATGTATGGTTAGTCTAGATCGTGTTGTTGAAGAAAACAAAAACAAAAGAAAAAAAAAAAGCAAAGTACGTATAAGCGATAAAATGTGAAGCAGAGGATGAGAAGAAGAGAAGAAAAAAAAAAAAACGGACGGCAAAAGAGATAACTGGATGCGAGAAGATTTTGGTCTAAGACCAAAATCTGCGGCGGACTGAGCTGAGCGAGCGACACGCTCTCTCCTTTTATTCACTTCCGTTGCGTCGAACAGAAACAATGCAAATCTCGATCGTCGTTTATCGCGTCGTTTTTTTTTTTTTATCGTGTATCGAAGACACGAGCGTGTCTCGATACTCGAAGAGATTCCGATACGTTCGACTTTTTTTAAATAATTTTTTAAAAATTGTACAGTGAGTTCTCAATGTTTTTGCTGCTCAAATTAATCCTTGTTATCAGCGGTTTTTTCATTTGTCTATCCTTTCGAATGCAGTTCCATATATATACACACGCATATGAGCCATGAAAAGAGCACGAAAAGAGGAAAGATTCAAGCGTGGTACACACCGTACGCGTGTGCGCAACAAGAAGAAAGCAAACAAAAACGCCTCGTACGCATGCGCGCTAGATCTAAATAACAATGTCGAAGCCTCCTAGCGGCGATAAATGATATCGTTGATGCGTTGGGAGGAATGTCGCAGCAACCTGCTCGGTCCGCCACACGCGGCAGAATCATTGAATGATTGAAATAAATTTAAAAAAAAATAAAAAAAAAAACAAAAACAAAACGAAAAAGAGAAAAAAGAATTTAAAAAATCGAATAATGTTTTATTAATATTGTACATATTTTAAATAATAGAAGACAAGCAACATTACAGATCGTGCGTGACTGGGGACTCACATATGGCGACCGGCACAACAACAAAAAAAACGCTAACGCCTTTGTATAAGCGGGTCCTAGCCCTTTAAAAGTTTATTTTTTTTTGTTTTTTTTCTTCGTTCAGCTCCATATGTAAAACCACACAATATCACATGCAATACGCGAGACCGCACTTCCCCTGCATGTAACACACATACACAACACACACACACGACATGTGGAAATCCACGTTCACACGATGATAATGAAAAAAAGTGTCGAGAAAAAAAAAATAAACGTAACTTCCGATATCTTACAGCCTAGGCGAGCGGAAGAAAAAAAAAACAGCCATCAACAACATGTATTCGGACACAAACACACCGAGTAACACGTGCACACTGCTCTATCTATCTAATAAATACAGCCCTCCGATTGACGATTTTTTTTTTTCGTATGATTACTCGATAAGTTCTGTTTTCACACATAAAATACATTAAGGAGGAATCGAGAGACATTGTCCAACCCAAGTGTCATTACTTTTGATGTTAAATAAAAAATACATAATTAATAAAGGGTCTCATATGTTACCCAGATCCTTTGATCCTGAGCAACGACAACGCGGCGATTCATTTGTAATTTTTGTCGACGGTCGTCGCACAAGGTAAAAAGAGTTTTTTTTTGCCAACGAATTTTTTGATCATTCTTTTTACACATCTTGCCATTGACATCGTGCACAATTTTTTTTAGAAAACTAGCAGTTTTTATAGAAAAGTATGGAGGGGTTTTTTCGATTCAATGTAAACTTTTTATTTTATAAACAATTTACGGCTTATTTTTTGTAGCAAAAAATCGACTTTTTTTTTGGCAAAAGTGTACCTTTTCCACAAAATTTGATTAAATAAAAAAATCCCTACGTACTTCTATAGCCAATGGTATGTAGATTGTTTTTTTTTCCAGATCTTCACGAAACATTTGTTCCGCTACTGGAGGTGTTTTTTTTTTAAAGATCATTTCGAAGATTGGCTCCTACGCCGCTATTTTGTACAAAAATAATTTAAAAAATGTTCTATACTTAAAGATATGCTGAATAATCTCTCTAAAAAGAATTCTCATTCCTTTTGATTCCAAAAAAAAAAAAAAAAATTGGTGTTCGGCTAGGAACATTCGAATAAGAATAAGTGAACCGTTTAACATACATACTTTTATTGGTAGAAAAAAAAATATGAATGCCTATTTACAGGTGAATTTGTTTGGGTTTAACATACATACTTTAATTGGTAGAAAAAAAATATGAATACCTATTTACAGATGAGCGAATCCAATTAGCGTAGAGATGTAATTAATTCGTGCCTATCGCGATTATGAAAAGCGAGAAAGCTCCTATTTACATATCCACATCTGCAAACTTTTTCCTATCTCTCGCGACATTTTTCTTTCGCAATCTTTGTATGTGTTTCTTCAATTTTCCAGAATTCTTGAGCTCCTCGTACTGCGATACCAAATTCAGAATCTTCTTTTCGGCTGTAACAAAAAAAAAAAAAACAATTGTCACACGCTTATTTTTGTCGTCACTCAGATATACAATTATTTAATAGCGTCCGGCGTAACGACAAAAACTCACATTTCTTTTTGAAAGTTGGCTTTTCTCCTTGTTTTATAGCTTGGGCAATTTCTTGTTTTTCTTCGACTTCTTTTTCCTTGCGCTCCTTAAGCCTGGTCTCTTCTCTCAATTGATTTTCAATTCTCTGTATTAGATACTTGATCTTTTTTATTTCTTTGGGATCGTCGGTGTCGGCGAGTTGTTCCTTGAGAGCTTTGAGATCTTTCTCCTTGAGCTTGCCGATGAAGCTGTACGCGTTTTTGAAAGCTTTCTCGTTGAACGTGCCGCAAAGACTGTCGAATCTAGGATCTCGCGGTATGTTTTTTTTCGTAGCTACGACGTTCTGAAAACGCGTCACAGGCTTTTTGGAAGACATTTCGCGCGGCCTGTTTCTATTTTCGCGCTTGTACGCCGTAATCTTGGCTCTCTTTGTACCGAACATCGCCTCGTTGTATACCTTAGAGCCCAATTTTTCTTTCAATTTTTGGAGATCTTCGAAGCTCATGCGCGACAGCTCCTTGCGTATTTCACTCTGGAAACAAAATCATTTTTTCCATTCCGTCATAATTTCATATACACCAAATATTGCTAAATTACATATTGAATGGTTGTGGCAGGATGTTTTTTTGTGAAAAGCAAATAAGATTGCCGTTCAATTGTTTGGTGGAAGAAAAAAAAAAAAAATTGATGGTAAAATTACGAACTCGATCTTTGTCGGCATCCAAAAATCCTTCTTCATCGTCCATGCTTGCGAATACCGTAAATAACGATGTTCCGATCTATATTGCATCCGTTGAAGACACTCTATGGGCACTTATTTATTGATTGCTCGGGCAGGAGAGGTTAGAGGTGTACAGTCAGCAGAGCGAATCGCTTACACGCTTTCAGCATTCGTGAGCATCGCTTAAGTCGTTCGACTTGACGTTGTGCGTTCTTCCAGAAGCATTTGTGACGTCATTACCGCTGCCATATTGCATTCGAAAACGCTTCCGCTAGCGAGGTTGCCCGCAAGTTGCTATTTTCAAAAATGTTAACAATCATCCAACCATCCAAAAATGTTAACAACCATCCAAAAAGATTTTTTTTTTATTGCTAATATATTAAGGCTTTAGGATAATTGTCTCATCCGGCCAGATCCAAAACTGTTATAGGCCCGGTAGTGACATCTAGCGGCGGGTCGAAGAATCTGCAGCGTTTAAAAAGACCCGGGAGTGACATCTAGCGGCGACTCGAAGAAGCCTTCAGCGATTAAAAACGTCCTGGCAGTGACATCTAGCGGTGACTCGAAGAAGCCTGCAGCGATTAAAAACGTCCTGGCGGTGACATCTAGCGGTGACTCGAAGAAGCCTGCAGTGATTGAAAAAGTCACTGCAGGCTTCTTCGAAATTCCCGCCGCGGCGCACGGTGTCGCGCTTTCGTTACCAGTGTGGCGGTGGTTCCCATACCAGATTTTCGGTTACTGACGCATTTCAAGAATTGCTCGTTCCATAGGATTATCGCTGTAATTCAACGAATAAATACGATCCTTGTGCATTTAGTGTATTTCAATGCTTTGGCTTATTCTATCGTGTGAAATACGAAATTCCGTAATACTTTTTTCTCCGCCCAACTTCACAAGTAGCTCCGTCGGTATTTCCCGAGACTGTGAGATCAGTTGTTCTCCATCATAGTATTTCAGTGTACTGTCGCGCCTCAAAAGTAACACGGCTGAGCTACTCGAAGAAATTATACATATTATAGCCAACCTATGTATAAACGGTACATCATCGGTGTCGGCCGATCGGAGAACTTTCGATAATCATTGATAACGCCTATATCCCCCCCCGAAAGCCGTATAGATAAACTATAACGACGATGTGTTTTTGATCCGGTGACATTTTAATTCGCATATGTTTCATTCAGTATTATTGATAATCGTTAGATAACAATGTCGGTTAATTTAACGAAGAACAAGGAATCGCTTGTTGACGCTTGGCATCGCGTCGTTGACGACAAATCTTCCATCAATTGGTAAGCGCAACATTTTTTTCCCCCCATACTTTCTCAACGTGTTAAATATTTTACGTTTCGCTACGCGCTTTATTTGTTCCGTGTGAAGTCTCGGCGAACGGGATTTCATCGATATTCGGAGTAAGAATTGAAAATAAATGTTTGTTTCGTTGACACGATTCCCCGATACGTCCAGGGCCTTATTTGGATACGAGGGTCAGACCAACAACCTTAAGGTCGTCGAATCGGGTAGCGGAGGACTCGGAGAGATGATAGACGAGCTCAACAGCGGTCATATTATGTACGCCTTCTGTCGAGTCATAGATACAAAAACAAGCTTACCAAAATGCATACTCATCAATTGGGTAAGTGTGCCGGAAACAAAGAGAAGAGAAAAAAAAAACAAGGCTATACCTCCGTTCGTTATTCCTGAACATAGCGGCGAAGAATTATATCGCATCATTTTTCATAGTCTCGTCGAGGCTCGGCGAGTATATTTTTTTTGCTTGGCACGACGAGTGGAGACTATGAAAAAAGATTGGATGATAACTGTTGTCAATTTGTGCAACGTTGCAACGGAGCTTCATACGTTTTGCATAATCCGGATTTACCGTCCGCTTTTTTTTTTAGCAAGGAGAATGCGCGCCGATAGTGAGAAAAGGAACGTGCGCCAATCATATAAGGGATATAGAGAGATTGCTGAAGGGAGCTCATATAACGGTGAACGCTCGTTCCGAGGAAGACGTCGAAGTTGAGCCAATAATGGAGAAGTTAGCGCGGGCAACCGGATCTTCTTACAAGTTCAACGAACCGCGCGGCGAGAACGGCGGTAATTCGGGACCTGTTGGCACGACTTATCGTCGGTAAAATAATCTCGGAGAATCATTCTATAATTTGACTTTTCGTTCGAATGTTGGTCGTGCAACCGGCCTATAAGATATATATGTCAATGTGCTTAAGAAATTTATTTTTTGTTTTCAAATGTTATGTAATGTTGCGCGTCTCAGTCACAAAACGACGTTCTTAGTTTTTTTTTTTTGTTGACGTCTCTCTATTAATCAGGGTCATACCAGAGCAAGAGATAAACGCGAGTGAACGCGATCGTTTTTGGCAACGCGAGGAAATTGAGGAGAAGCAACGAGTGGAACAGGAGCGTATTCGTTTGGAGAAGGACCGGCGGAGATTAGAATTGGAAACACAATCGAGAGAGGAACAGGCGAGCAAGCTGAGGGAACAGCAGCAGGTATGAGTCGTTAAAATGAGCGAAAGGATTTTTTTTTCTCCAGAACCAGTTACTCAACTGTTTCGAATACAATTTTCAGTACTACATAAATTTAGAACACTTTTTTCAAAATTACGAATATCGCCAGGTGAGCTCCCCCCAGCAATTAGACGTCGAATGTCCAAATTTCAATGGATTTATTATCGATTTATTAATCATGTTTTAACGCCGATTTGTTTTTTATTAGGTTTCGGAGAAGACCGTGGCTGTCGAAAAGAAATCGGAACAGCGTGCAGCGGAAATAAAAAATTTGCGCAATCAGCAGATCGTGGCGCATCAAAATAGCAGCGATACGGACGACGAGCACAAGTCACGCAGCGACGAATTACGACGACAGCGTAGCAACGAGGCTCAACAATTGATAGCCCAGCGTACGATAAACGCACGCGCAGTTTTCGAACAAAATACTTCGGCAGGACAGATGAGACAAAGCCTACAGCCGGTGCATCATCCGAAATTCGTTACGAAAGAAAACTCAGCGAGAAAAGTCGATACGGTTGTCGAAAGGAGCCAAGAAAGCGACGACAAGGAAAAGAACACAAAATTCAAGGATGAAGATAAAATTGCGGATAAAGAGACAAAAGTTGTTAAGGAAGTAACACAGGAAGTTGCAAAATCTTTTGACGTAGTTGCGCCAATTGATCATACGGAATCGGTTGAAACACCTGTGATTTCAAAACCCGAAGAAATCGCTGTTAGAGGCAACAGCGCGATCGTAGTCGAAGAAACGATCGAGGAGAGCTTGAACAACGTCGAGACCGAATTGTACAATCAATTGAGCGGCGAGCCTTATCTATATTTCGATCCGAATAACGAGGGTATGAAAGCCCGTGCACTTTACGATTATCAAGCCGCCGACGACACCGAAATAACGTTTGATCCGGGCGACGTTATAACTCACATTGACGCAATCGACGAAGGATGGTGGCAGGGTCTCGGACCTGACGGAACTTACGGTCTTTTTCCCGCAAATTACGTCGAAGTTATCGATAACGATGCCGCATGATACCACAGAATGATGGTCCGTACTCTCGTTTCTTTGCTCATCGATAATTACGCATCGGAATTTAACCCGAACGAAAGACTCCCAAACTCGATTCATAATTTTTTTTTTTTACTTTTTAATTCTTTCATCGATCCTTTCATTGCATTGACAGTTTTAACGATCAAACGTGCCCGAGATTAATGCATCGACTGAATTTGTTTTATTTTAACCAACCGACAGAATTATTCATATTTAATTTTTTTTTTACTTTTACGGTACTTACAGGAAGCGTAACATTCTAAAGATACTTAAAGAAACGAAATACCTTTTGTAGGGGTAGAAAGAATAAAATACGCTCCGAGCAGGCTGCGTTTTTTTAAATGAAATTTTCAGACTCTTGTCGGATTAACGTTTAAAACGGTTTTTCGTAAGAACAAGCATTTTCTTGAACACTATTTTCATTCAGTTTTTCGCAAGAACATTGTATTGGAACGATGAGAAACGAAAGGAAAATTTTCGCTTCCTTGAAGCGATGTGAAACGGATATGAACGTGAGGCAGATACTGATAATGGCGCTATCAGCAGAGTGAGAGAGACGGAGAAAGAATGCCTTGCACATCGATCTAGATGTCGACGTAATGAGATGAAAACAAAAAAAAAAACAGTAACAGTAATCGACTGATTCATTTTAGGTATTCTTTTATGAGACGAACCAACAGTATTTAACATGATTTTTTTTCTTCATACGATATGATTTCTTTGAGTGGCCCTACCGACTTGAAAAAATTTTTTAAACACCGCACTCGGCTTGACGCATTTTTGAAAATCACTTGGAACGATATCACCGAATTTATCTTCATGAGGCGAAATCTTTGAATGTGAGGAATAGGGAAGATTTTAAGGTAAAATTTATTTAGACGTTTAATTTTAATGCGCGATAATTGCAAAACAATCGTGCAAGATATCTTCGACAGACCGAACAAAATTAAAACCTTTCTCTCTCACACTATACGTAGAGATTAATTCATCGAAGCATTTCTTCACGAGTCTCAACATTGCCATCGCCGTGTTTGAAACTATTGTACTCAATTTTTCTAATCCATGAAAACGTTAGACCCGTACAAAAAAATTTCTCTCCGCACTTGTTCCGGTACGAAAAATTTTGAATCTTTTTTTTTTTTTTTACAAAACAATAGTTCTCCAAGGGCTAGGATGTTTCTCATTGCCTCTTTATTTTTCTTAGACAATTTAATAAAAGCAGCGCTATGTAAATTTGTTATACGCTCCTTATGTAGCTCGAATGTGTGTGTATAAAGTATTTAAAAAAGTATGAATATTTCCGATACAGGCAGAGCAATCTACCGATAAAGCATATCTTAAAACTACGAAGATGTTGGCTTCTGTGTAGAGCAGCAAAAAAGGAATTTTTTCGAACGTTAATCCCCAAAAAATCCGCGTTAATCTTGCATTTCATCTCAAAACGAGAGAAGCTCGCACATTAAAACTGTGAGGAGTGCTGATTTTTTAGTCTCATTGTAATCACCGAAACATCACGAAAACTTCCATTATTCATTCTTCGTACATATCTTTACGTTTCCTCAAATCAACGTTGATCAGACAGAATTTACCATTCATCTGGATCATCATGTATTATAATTATAATATTTTTTTTAATGTAAAAGAATATTATCTACTGTTAATTTGTTTGCGATTGAGCCAAGCTTCCTGAATTTTATGCTTCTGTTTGTCTCGAGCGAGACAATACCGGAAGAGCTTACCCGTGTTTTCTTTTTTTATTATGACGCGAATTACAATTAAACATTGACACGTGCGAGTCGATAAGGAATGCCGAACAGATTGAACTGATAAAAGTTATAGACGTTCCTTTTTTTTTTAACTCCTATTTTATTATTAACATAAGAAGAAAAAATAAAGTAAAAATGTTAACATAAGGGAGCGTGTCGGTCGATTTGAATGGTGTATCCGGGAAACGAAATGACTTGAAAAAAAAAAGTCATCTTCGGTATCCAGAATTTTGATTTCCACCACCACCGGACGCGCCGCTGTTACCGCTGCCGGCGTGGCTCAGGAACGCTAAATGACCCTTCGGACATTTGTTGGCGTAGTGGCCTTTGGTGCCGCACTTGTAGCACGTTACTTCCTCGAGTGGCTTTTGCGGCCCCCGCGGTGGCGGACCGTTGTGCATATTCATGTGATGATAGTGCGAGTGAGAGCCACCCTCTTGATCGTGTCTCACCTGAGCTTCTCTAACGTCCGACGGCATTTTATTGCAATATATAGCTTTGTGACCGCTCTCACCGCAAAAGTGACACGTTATCATCACTTTTTTTCCTTCCTTCGGTTGCATATCTTGCACAGCTGGTAACTCGAATCGAGGACTGTAAGATTAAAGTTTCACAGCTCAGATCTATCATTCGTATGGATTTTTGTTGGGATTCTTATTGATAATGCCGTATTTAGACAATACGTATAAATATTCTTCAAAACAAATAAAACGCACACTTTAGGATTTTTTTAAGGAGAAATGAAGTTTCTACGGGCAAAATCTCATGGAAAGCTAGTCGTCAAATATTCAAGTTAGTGAAAGGAAATACCTCGAGCCAAGAGAACAACACGATTCGGCTGATAAAGTAATTCATGAAAAGTTATCCACGAATATCCACAAAGCGATACGGCGAGAAAACTCAGCATTTCATCTCGGTACCCGAATCAAGCGTCCTCCACAAAAATGGAAAAAACGAAGAAGCTTTCGGCTTCCCGTACTTACTGCATAAATTTACAACTCGCTCCTTCGGGACAGAATCCAGCCAAGTACGCCATGCATAGAACGCGGCGTACGTGACGGTGTCTGCACAGCGGTCCGTGCCTGCAAAATCCTCTGTCGTACCACGGACAATCTCTCACTTTGGTCTCCGGATCGATGTGCAAGAAAGGACACTCCTTGTTGTGACAAGCGTCTGCGAAACGTAAATAAGCCGATCTTCGATTTCCCCGACGATCGTCGAATCTTACTTAAAAAAAAACAATGACGACGCGCCGACTTACTGAAACGCGAGTAGAAATAACACTCGGGCATTTTGGTCATGTCGTATTCGTGAAGAAATTCGCACTGATCGCCTTTCTTGCAGAGACCGCGTAGCCAGTGTTTGCAAACGATTGTCCTGTCGCCTCGAACGTGCCTGAAGGGACACGACACCCCTTTGTTGCACGTACCTCTGGGATAAAATTGGCATACAGCCGCGATTGATTCTAAAGAAAACAAACAAACAAAAAGAGAGAAAAAAAGGGAGAAAAACATTTTCGACTCGTCTGCGTTCAAAGGCAAAAATCCCCATAAATTCATACGCGAGCATTGTGAATTGGTTGTGATTTAAAATGTGCGCGAATATTTGAAAGTGTAAAATTCCCATTTACGTATGTTGTTTGAGACACTTTGAGGCTAGGATAACCTCGAAAATTGTAATCGAATGTTTTCTTTTTTTTTTGTTACTTACTGTCCATCCCGGTGAATGGTAACGACAGAGCTCCATATTGTTCGTCCAGAGCAATTTCTATGTCGAATCTCATATGATCCACACTCGCAACTAAATATTCCATTCTTACGCGCGTTAACGTGTCAGTTTATTGTTGTTCAAGCATCCCACGAAGCGTCATTCGTAAAAAAAAAATTAGGAAAAAATACCATGGTGGCAGCCATGATGATACTTTCACGTTGGATCAGTTCGCCAACGCTACGCGCGGCTGTTGTACGTACTATGCCGGCACACTGAACATATCGAGCATCGAGAATTGAGCTCCGTGAACTTGGCAATTCGACTTTGATATTTCAATGTTTTTTTTTTGTAATTGTTTGTAGGTCGTTTTTAATTCATTCCGAGATCGTTTTCTGCTTGAAAACTGATAATTGAATATTAGTGGTAGGTTGGCAGATTGTCTTTTCGATATTTTTTTTAATAATTAAATTGATTGGCCCTCGTGGCAACCAATCACAGCTCTCTCTCTCTCTCTCCATTCACGATGTGTACGTATTTTGCGTTGGTACAATCTTGTGACTACCAACCTAAAAAATTATTGGATATGCAAAGTTTTTTGTGGGGTTACGTGGGTTTGAAAATTTAAAAAAAATCCATTTTTTTTTAAATTTTATTATCCAATAGTACGATATTACTGGAATATTCACCCAAAGTTTTAAGACAATCGGAGTAAAAGTTTTGGAGAGAGAGAGAGAGAGAGAGAGACTTTGGGAATTCCCCCTGTTGGGAAAGATCGGCCCGGCAGCGACGCAGGTTTACGCATTTTTCTCAAAACACTTGTTTTGAAGTCGGTGGACACGATTTCTCAAAAACTAATGCATCTTATTGAAAATTTGCACACTTCTTCAAAATAGCATTGACTAGTGATTGAACGAAGGGTTTCTTTTTTTTTCGATTACAACTAATTTTACAAGGCTCGTAGTGTAAATTGTACCAAAAAATTGAACTATTTTGCATACAATTCTGCCAAAAATACAATTTTTTTAAAATCCTCCGTTCAATCACGAGCTATACTTATCTGCTAAGAGAAAAAAATTGGTTTTTCGATCTCAGATAAAGCTATGATGAGTTATCCTGACCACCACGAGGACACTTTTTTTTTAGGGGTCTCCGGAAACCAGGTCCCACCGGCTGAATTTTCCCAATCTTTGGATGAATTTTTTTTTAAATATTGTTGAAACGTTGCTCTTTTATGTTCTTAACATTTTGAATAAAATAACTTAGATATTATATTTAAAAAAAAATAGAGTAAAATGCTTTTTTTTGGGCTTCGACACTCACGTAACCCCTTAAATAGCGTCGAAAATACGACGGATGAAAACTTGTCAGCTCGAAAAAAAAAAAACGTTTTGATTATTCAGAGCTAATTATATTATACAGTAAATGTGATAATTTTATTCTCTTTTTTTTTTCAATGCTATTGGTATGATTTTGACATTCACGAAATAAAAAGAGTTACAAAAATAGAGAAAGACAAAGTCGGGGATTTCACACTGCTGTGAAAAAGGAACGAACGTACATGACTAATTAATCCTTATTTATATTATCTTTCATAGAGATGTACGCGTAAACGTGCACGTTGCATAGCGAGTTTACAAATGAATGACGAAATTTCCCATTCTTCTGACTTTGTCGTGAAATTTTTTAATTGCGGGCGAACAAAAAAAAAATATTCCCGGAATCTTTCTGCTTGCTTTTGCCTGGTTTTATCCTAATTGAAGAGTCTCGATGCAATTTAATATTGACAGATCCTTCAATTCCGGGTTCAAACTTCAAGATATAAGCAACGCGCGGCTCGTTTTATGGGGTTACGTGGGTTTCGAAGCCAAAAATTCTTGGCACAATTTACACCACGTATAGCCTTGTAAAATTGGTTGTAATCGAAAAAAAAAAACGAAAAACCTTCGTTCAATCACTAGTCAATGCTATTTTCAAGAAGTGTGCAAAATTTCAATAAGATCGGTGCATTAGTTTTTGAGAAATCGTGTCCACCGACTTCAAAAATAGTATTTTGAGATAAATGCGTATAACTGCGTCACTTCCGGCCAGTTTTTCCCAACGGGGGGAATTCCCAAAGGCTCTCTCTCTCCCCAAGACTTTTACTCCGATTGACTTAAAACTTTGGGAGAATATTTTAGACATATTGTACCATTAGATAATAAAAAAAAATGGATTTTCTGAAATTTTCAAACCCACGTAACCCCTTATCAAGCCTTTGGCATTTCTCGCCTGGTACACGAATTTTTATTATATTTTTTTAAATGTGTTCCTTGCAACAAGTCGTCACTTCGTCTTGCATTCCCAATGGAAACCCGCTTATTCCGAAACTTTTTTTATTGTCCAATAAGCCACACGCTAGGAATTTGTATCACGAATAATGTCGTAACGAAAGACTTCGAGCAATTAAACTATTAAGATATACACAGCTAGCTATATCCGCAACAACGTGAAGAATTTCCTTTTTTTTCTTCTTCTCTTTCTCGTTGCTTTTGGTGAATAATTTATAGAACGAGTTGAATGTTATTATCACACAATGAATTTTCAATTTCGTTACGCGTTGAAAGAAACGCATCCCATTTGGTTATTGACTTTCAAAAGAAGAAACGAGAATTGCTGTTAGCGATAGAAGATATGTATTCGATATGACATTTTTTTTCTTCTTTTTTTTTTCGCGACTTGGTGCATTTGGTCTACCTGACGAATGTTTCAACGATTTCCTATACGTAAACGCCAATTGCGTGGGCACGGTATTTTCATTTTTGTTCCAACGTTATTTGATTGACCTTATATATATATATATAGTTGTAGGAGGCTATTCGCATATTTCGCGATTACGCAATTTTGAACGTTTACATCGTCGAGGTCGGTGAGGTTAATGGATATTCGGTTATGGCCGCGTGCGTACGCGTGGTCTATAACATTAGAAATATAGAACGATTGGAGCCACGAGGGCCCAAGTTCCTCGTTAGAGTGTAAATATCTTCGCGGCTTATTTCTAGTTAAGAAACTCGAATTTGATTATGAAAAAAAAAAAAAAACGGCAAATAGATGTGATACAATTTTTTTTTAATCGTCCAACAATGCGTAACCATAATAATAATTATTAGCCTCAAGGGCTTTCACTTTTAATTGACATTTTTTTTAAATATCGATTTTTCATTTTCAAATTATCCTGCGAAAAAAAAACTTTAGCATTATTTTTTTTCCTATGAAAAATAAAACGTTGGACAAAAATTTTTCGAAAAAAAATAAAATGCTAAAGCCTTTTATTTATTTTTTTCATAGGACAATTTGACAAACACGCGGTGTACAAATGCTTTTACTTACCGTATTTTTTTTTTTTATTGCCCAGACTATACTGAGTCTTTACGTATAAAAAAAAAAATTCACCGCAAAACACCGGAGAAAAATAGTTTAATTCATGTGATTTTGTTTAATGTTTAATTAATAACGTAATTTTTTAAAATTTAGCACCAAGATAAACCATTTCTAACAACGGATTAACGTAAACTTAAACATTCGTAAACATTTAGAAGAATGTTGATAGTAACACAACATTTTTTTTTGTTCTTCACGTAATAAAAGTATAAAAATGCATAATTTCGCCCTATAATTATATATCTTCGGAAATTGAGTTATCATATCGTTAACGAAGTATAGAATAATCGCGTTTGTATCTTTACGTGCACATTATACACAATTTCGAATTGTCGAGAATTATTTATGAAAAAAAAAAAACAATATCCCAATAATTCTCTTTACGGACAAAAGAAAGTAATTCTTCCCGCAAAAGCTGCATTCGCCTTATATTCTCGCGGGTAAAATTTGAATATTCAAAAGTTCCCGCTACCGTTGTCGCAGATCATTTGCATCGGTATTGATCCCATGGTGCTTTCAGCAGCGCGATATTATCCCGGCAAATCTCAACGAGAGCACATGCGTCAAAGAAAATCAATCGCGAGACGCGCTCCTTGTGAGCTTAAAAAAAAAAAGAACAATATTTTTTTAAAACGTATAATTAACTCTCGCACGTCAATAATTGACGGAATGCAATATAATTTTCATCAACAATACGATTCAGCGAACAATGCCAAAAAAAAACCATATTCACAAAAGAACTCGATTGCCCGAGTAATTGTAAATTTCAAAAGTAATCGTGCAAACGCAGTCTCGAAAAATCGTAAGAAAACTAGATCTGAAAAAGAAAAGAAAGAAAAAAACGAGAAGAAAGTTATTAAAAAAGACGGTGGAAGATCGGAAACGGAAGGGCACTTTTTATACTTCTTCAGGAACGAGGAGAAATGACGGAACGAGATTTCTTTTTTTTTTTTTACCCATTTGCGCAAGCTCGGCGTATCGCGCAGCGGTTAAGCTCTTCATCGGCCCTTGTCATCCCCGCGTACCAACAAACGCTTTAGTTAAGAGCATTGATATGCATGTCAAACATCGGACGTGATGTCTTGTACGAATGTGTGTGTGTTTCGGGTAACGTGTGTCCATGAAAAGAAAAGAATTATATCGACTGTTTGCGGCAATAAAATGTGCCAAATGGACGAGAAAGTCTGTTAACGTGTTCTCCTCACTCGAATGCGAGATAGTCGATGCATTTGACCCATGACACGTTAGTTATTGACACATCGGTAAAGAGGAAGAGAGAGAGAGAGAGAGAGAGAGGGGAAAGGAAAAGTACTTTTCCTTAAGCAACCTGTGTGTGTGTGTGTGTGTGTGTGTGCGTGATACGGAGATGAGTGAGGGAAAAAATATCAACAATCGGCGTAAGCTTCTCTCCCTCAAATCACGTGATCGCTTTAATACTTTTGGTACGTACGTACAAATGTAATTTGTGACAAATCTCTTGTCTCTCCACTGACAGAAACAATTCTCTTGATATTAACTAGATGTGTCTGTTCGATTTTCTTTTTTTTTTTTCAATTAACTAGATTTTTTCGTAAAATCAATAATCCTATTGTATTCCATTATTAAAATTATTTCAAATATAATTCATTCAAAACACGATTTATTTAATAGCGTTTAATAAATAAATATTTGATTTAGTCCTAATAAATCTGGGATTTGGTTTAATCTGGTGGTATAAGACAAAAGAGATAGATGGAAAAATGGTACATCTCATTGCTTTGTTTTCATTAGGATGTTGTAACATTGTGCAGTTGAGGAAGAGGGTTAAAATTGGTTTTTTGTTTATTTTTATTTAGATAAAGGGTATTTAATAATAATATTAAAATTAATTAAATTAATTAAATTAATTAAATTAATTAAATTAATGAAATGTTAATATGATTTTTCGGCATTCGGACTTTTTCCGAATATTCGGAGCTTCGAATTCAAAGAATAATGCACTTACTATTTTGCTTTTCGACATTGAAAATCAGTCTTGGCTATGAACAAAATTCACGATGTTTAATTTCATCCCCTATCGTATGAAATTAGACGAGTCTCGATCGAGCAAGGGCTAATTTAAAAGAGAACGAGGGAGAGCAGGAACAATGCCACCAACGGAAACAATGGCCGATACGGAAGTACACGAGCTCGGGGATCTCGATGACACGAATGATTTGCCAAAGGTAGACGGCAAAGAGGCAATCGATAATACATTGATCAAGGATCACCCGAAAGGAATATTTGGCTTCAAGACACCCATCATCTGGGCGAACGTTGTTCGCATTTTTGGATTTCATTTTATAGCTATGTACGGTCTGTTGACCGTTTCCCCAATGGAGCACAAGCTACTGACACTTTGGAGTAAGATTATAATAATAAAATAATAATATTAATAGGTATTATTATTATTATTATATATAATTATTATAATATAATTATATAGAACATAATTATATATAATTACATATAATATAATTCATAATTCATATTGATATTAATAATTGATATAATTAAATATAATATATAATTATTATTATTATTATTATAATATATTATTATATAATAATAATATATTATTATATATAATTATTATAATATATTATTATAATAATTATATTATATATAATATAATTATATAGAATTATATATAGTATAATTCATAATTGATATTGACATTGGTATTAATAATTGATATAAGTATATATAATTATATCAACTATAATATAATTATATAGAACATAATTATATATAATTACATATAATATAATTCATAATTGATATTGATATTGATATTAATAATTGATATAATTATATATAATTATATCAATTATAATATAATTATATATAATATATAATTATTATAATATATTATTCTATTTATATAATATGTAATTATATTTATAATAATAATAATAATTATTATTATTATTATATATTATAATATATATAATTATTATATATAATTATAATTTGAAATAATATATAATTATTATAATATAATTATATAGAACATAATTATATAGAGATTATAGATTTTATTCCACTTGTACACCCTTGCGTGCTTTTACATTTTCCACCTCCCTCACTTGCCTAATTATATATAATATAATTTAATAATTAATTGACATTATTAATGAATAAAAAATTATTATTAATAACAAAGAAATATTCCATCGTTTCGTAACTTAAACGAGAATGACAAATTGTCAAGGTTGCTTCATGTGCGGTACCGCTGGTTTTGGAGTGACCGGAGGTGCCCATCGTTACTGGACTCATCGATCGTACAAGGCTAAATTACCACTTCGTATAATTCTTCTCATCGCTTATCTCGTTGCTGGCGAGGTACGTTGACACTCTTTCTTTCTTTCTTTCTTGCTTTCTTTCTTTTTTTTTTTCTTCCTTGCAGCATTTTGTCGCATTTGGTCGTGGGTGTGAGAGGGCGACAGTCTCGAAATGCAACTTGCACTTTGTTCGAGACGCGATGTCAATGTTTTTGAAATGATTGAAATAATTGGCCATTGCGGAAATCCTTCACTGTCCGGGCAAAGTTTAATACAGATTTTTTTTTTCAAATCGCAAAATGGACATCAACGTTTGATATGAAATTTATTTGAAATTTAAAGAATTTTATCCTTGCGGCAATTCAGCCTTTTTTTTTTTACTCAGTTCATTATTTTTCTTGATTTTGATTGATGTTCTTCGTCTAGAACTCGATTTACGACTGGGTGAGGGACCACAGGGTCCATCACAAATACACAGAGACCGATGCCGATCCTCACAACAGCAATAGAGGCTTCTTCTTCTCTCACGTCGGTTGGCTTATGATGAAGAAACATCCGGAGGTCCTGAAACATGGTCGTCTCATCGATATGAGCGATGTACTAGCCGATCCCGTTGTCCGTTTCTCACAAAAGTATGTTTCAACATTTTAATATCATAACCAGTAACAAAAAAGTAAGAAAAATATCAAGTTTGGTCACTATTTTTTTTTTTATTAGAAGACTTCTGGAAAACATTTTTTATCTGCAAAAAAAACCCATTGTCAATGAATAACTGAGTTTCCACGTCTCATCAAAATTCTCTTTCAACGAATCCGATTCACCGATGGATCAAAGCATTATCGATTGAGCTATTACTTGACGTGCCGCTGGACAAAAAGTCAGTTCAAAATGGGCGAAAAATTCTAAAATAATTCTATCGAGAACTATAATTCCTCAAATTTTCAAGGATTTTGGCGATTTTTTAAATATCCATGCAGCATTGCTTTCACGAATATTAAAAAATTGATTGATTTTTGTCTACAATTAAGTTAAAATACATGCCAGTTTACCGGTAAAATTTCACATCTAATTATTGGACTTAACGAAAAATGACAGCAAAAATCGTTTAATTTATGCAGCACTTTGTGGAGATGACGTACTGGCCATTTTTCTATCAAATAATTTATACACTGAGTAACTCTAGATGTCTGATATAAATTGCGCCAAGCTTGTAAACAATTCGAAAAATCCTGACGAAAAAAAACCAGTGGGTCACCGAATGTTAAAAAATATTAATGTTAAAACTTAGAAAAAAAAAGTGACCAGCAGCCCCGAGTCAAAGATTTATAGCCTTCTCTGCTCCATCATATCATCCCGTCGTTTCCGTCAATTTTTATGCCGATATCCGATAGCGATAATAACTTTTGTTGTATCAGCCAATCGTGATTATATCGCTTTTTCAAGTTCAGGGTCAAAATGAGCGGATCAATCACGCGGACTGATCGGGAATTGAGCGTGCTAAAGTTTCTCCTCTCTTTGCATATTTCTTCTTCTTCTTCTTATCGTTATCGGTATGTGTGAAGTCTTTAAACGCAACACTACAAAATAAGGAGCGATTACTTGCGGGCTAAAAAATATTTACAGTTTCAATTATCTTTCCAAGTGCAATGTTTTTTTTTTTTTTTTCAGCTGCTTCTTTGAGTCAATGATTTTCATTGATTCAAGCATTGCCTTCTGACATGACTCGCGCAAGACAATTATTGTTATCGTTAATTGCACGCATAATTATGAATGGGATGATTCGTATTTAAACGAGAAACCATGCACTTGGTTTATTTTACAATAGGGCGAGAAAGAAAAAAAAAATAATATCGTCCCAATTGTACGTTGTACCGTGAAAAAATTGTCGTGAGGGATAGAATTGGATTCCCATACTTTTTTCCATTTCCTGATGTCTGATTTATCTATTTTATATTTATTTATTCGAATGAAGATCTATTTAATATCGTCTAATGAAGAAATATTTTATTTATTCCTGATGAATCTGCGGTTCGATTTATTTCTAATAAATCTGCGATTCGAAATAAACCCAAACAAACCCAAACAAACCATCTATCTATCTATCTATCATCTGGCAAAATTGTACACGATTCAGTCTCTCAAAAATTGCATGGTTTTGTTTTTCATTAGAAGACTGTCGTAACATTGTGCAGTTGAGTAAAAGGGTTAGTTTTTTTTTATACATAAATAGTCGCGCCTGTAAATAAAAAGCACGACGATAGCTTTATTTTTTTACTCCAAATAACAGCCTCGTTAGTGAAAAAAAGAAAAATAGTTTTACTCTTTTTCACCGCACTTTTGTGTCATAAATCTATTTTCTTTATTCATTCAATTTAAATATATTTAATACTTAAGAAGAATAGCTTGAACAAATAAAAATATATATAAAACAAATAGGGTCGTAGTAGGCTGTGAGACAAGGAAAAAAACCTCTATGATTTAAATAGATCCTATTAAATATTTTTATTCCACTCGGTACGATAATGGACGTTTTAGGCACGCGAGGCGTGCTTAAAAACCCCATTTTCACACCTCGTAAAATAAAATTTCGTACAACACTCGACGAAAAAAACTTTTTTTTCGTCCTAGTGTTATAATGTACTATTATTCCACTCGGTACGATAATGGACGTTTTACGCACGCTTTGCGTACGTAAAAGCTCCATTTTTACACCTCGTAAAATAAAATTTCGTACACCAGTCGACGAAAAAAACTTTTTTTTCGTCCTAGTGTTATAATGTACTATTATTCCACTCGGTACGATAATGTACGTTTCACGGACTCTTTGCGTACGTTAAAGCTCCATTTTTACACGGCGTAAAATAAAATTTCGTATAATACTCGACGAAAAAAAAAAACTTTTCCAGCCTCGTGTGATTGGAACACTCGTTAGAAAAAGGTTTTTTTTTCGTCCTCGTGTCATAATGTACTTTTTTTTGGCAGTGCAGTATACTGGCCATGTGTTCTCACGTCATCGTAGAACAAATATCAATTGATTGTCAATAATTTATATTTGTTAAAGGAATACCTCAATATTTCTTACACAATACAACATAAGAATTTGCATTTTATTCGTTTGTTTCAGGTACTTCGGACTCTTGAAATTAATGGTTTGTTTCGTTATACCAACACTGATTCCTGTCTATTTGTGGAACGAAGATTGGTATCACGCCATTATATCTCAGGCTTTCATACGATACGTGATGTTTCTGAATTTTTCCTGGTCGGTCAACAGCTTCGCCCATCTCGGGGGATATCGAAGTTACGACAAGTTGGTTGACAATTTATGAAAACACATTGTCGTAAAACGTAAAGGGACATTTATTTTTGTCACGTTGAGATCGGACAATTATTATTATTTTTTCCGTAATTTAATTTCCTTTCGAAATTCAACCTTTGAAATTTCGTCCGTAATATTTTGCCAAATAATCGGTTAATGATAAACGACAATTTATTACGAAGAGGTAAAAAAAAAAAAAATAAAAAACACAAGAGGAGCAAGTCTGAACGATAATGGAAGTTCAAAGAGGTTGAAGTGTAGCTCGAAGTGTCTTGTGATAAATTAATGTCAAATACACAAGTGAGGATATCGTGTCATTGCTTTTTTTTTTTTTTTCTAATAGTTCCTAATTTAATACAAATAATTCCTTTATAAAGTTTTTAATTATATTTAATTTATAGTGTTAATTTTTTTTCATTTTTTTTCCCCCAGATCAATATCACCAGCCGAAAATAAATATGTCTCGTTGATGAGCATGGGCGAGGGTTGGCACAATTATCATCACGTATTTCCTTGGGACTACAAAGCTGCGGAATTTGGCAATTACAGTCTCAACATGACGACAATGTGGATCGATTTATTTGCCAAAATTGGCTGGGCTTACGATCGCAAGACAGCCTCGGACGATCTTATAAAAAAAGTAACGCAGAAAAAAGGCGACGGCAGTCATCCGGTATGGGGTGACGGTAAAACCCACCACAACAGCCAAAGTAACAATTAAATTATTTTATTGACCATTTAAAACGTAGACGCTTCGTAGGAATTAATAAAATCAGTTAGGCATCGTAACGATTTTGACTAAACAAGCGAAAATTCGATATAATTGCATGAGAAGTTACGGGGGAGGGAAAAAAAAAAATCAATACCTGATATTATTAGTACGTACGAACTTCGGGCTTCCGAACGTTATGTCAAAAAGACACGGTCGAGAAGGAAATTTTCCTTTGATATTGAACCATAAAAACGTTAAAAAAAAAAACAAAAAAAAATGTATGAATTACTCATTAACGTAATGGATTCGATAATTGTCTTTCCAAATCGTGGCGATGATTTTTGTCAAATTCTTCGGAAAATCGATTGCATACCGAGTGTTTTTGGCGCATGGACCAATACAATTTTTTCAGCGATTGGGGAAGTCATTTTATAATCTTAGAGAATAAAACAAAAGTTATTTCGTCCTATTGCAATCACAAACAAAAAAGTTATGACGATTTAAAGGGGAAATTTCGAGTAACTTGAAAAAAAAAAAACGAAAAAAATCATATCTCAATTACGGTGACACTTAGGACATAGTGTCTAAGGGTGAAAAACTTAGAAAACGACCCTTCAAATCGCCCCAAAAAAAAATTGTGCCCTACCATTCGCCAAAAATCTCGTATTACGAAAGGAGCATGAATGAGACAAATGATTCATTGACAGTTTACAAGTCAATGCGTGATTAATTGGTTTTCATGGATGCTCAGTTACGATCGATGATCCGAAGAAAAAGCAAGACCAGTCAATTAAAGAAAACGTTAGTCTTGATACGTCTTCCTTGGGATAAAAGAGCTAATTAATACCAATTTATTGATTACAAATTCGAATTAATATTTCACGATCAATGCATAAAGTTCGTTCGATGTTTTCGAACCTTATCTTCGTATAATTCGCTTCGAACGAATAGATAGAAGCGAAGATTAGAATGTTCGTGGTTCGAGGGATAATAATAAATGTTTTTTTTTCTTTTCTTCTGCAATCATGTAATCTTTTTCCCGATTATCCACGATGTTAGGAAAACACGAGATACAAAGAGAGCAAGAAACAAGGAAAAACGAGAAATGAAAAAGATGTCTAAATGGAACGAAACATTCGATGATTCGTATTCGTTCGGTTGAAATTTTTATAAAAATTTTCCTAATTTTCATTTTTAAATGTCTGTTTCCTGCTTTTTTTTTTTTTTTCAAATGTGCCGAGAAAAGTATTGAAAAAAATAGGGTTCTGTGATAAATTTGCTTCATTGATCGAACGAATAAATCGACAATATATTTTTTTTCCCGACACTGAAATTAAATTGTCGCTCGCCTTTAATTTTAATCATTGTAAGTGAATCACGATTTATCTTTAACATTGACCAGTGCCATGGAATTTTCGTATTAATCAATTATTATGATTATTTATTGGCTGTGCTCGTGAAAAGAAAATTGAATAAAAAAATAATATAAAAAAAATTGAAAGCTCGCTCAAAAGTTTATTACGTATCTTCGAGCGCCAGGGAGCTTTCTCGAGCTGCGACAGAAGAAAAAAAATATAGACAATTTCAGTTACAACACACACGGTGAATCGCAAAAATGGGCAAAGTTCATGGAAAAGAAATAAATTCAAGAGGTTCATAAATTCATACGAAAATTTCATTAATTACGCAAATTCGACAGTTTTTTTCTTCTTCTTTGAGATACGTGTCGTGTATCGAGCGATTTTTATTTTTCATTCTGATACGATTTTACTCAACTGAAACTATGATTTGCTATTCGGCAATTCATCACACTCGATACGCGATGGCTAAACGTTAAATATTTGGCCCGATGAATCGAAAACCATTCGATTTGATTGTATACGGACAGGCCACAAATTCTGATCCATTATGCAACGAAATGTACAATTCCGTATACACTGGTTAAATCATAAATTGACGCGCGTACTCAATCAACTTGCCGGTTATAACGGGGCACAAAGTCTACATGAATCATTTTTTTTTTTTTTTTTTTTTTTTTCCTTTCTTTCCCTCTTCATAAATATGTTGATGATCAGCATCGGCGTGCAAGCAGCTCCACCGTACGTTTTTATCCAGGCCACGCGATTTACTTCACAGACCACTACGCGGATACGACAGATTAATAACACGTCACGTATTTTACTTGAAACACGCGAATTATCCGAGAGGATGGACTAGAGTTTGTCATCGGAGTTTTTTTTTTTTTTTTTTTTTCTTTTTTTTTCATTGATAAATCTCTTCAAGCTGCTGTAATTCTCCTTCTCACGTTGACGCAACGTCTCGGTGAATTTTTCGACATTTTTCCCGAATCCAATTTCATTGACTTTAAATTGTAATGTTGACGGTGAGGCGGTCGGGTCATTGAGAAAGAAAATGACAGTCGAGACGTCTTCTGATTTTTGTGAATAAAGAGAAGCCGTAATGTGTAGAGAAAAAAAAAAAAAAAACCCGTAAATCAATGCTGCATCAATGTATTGTCAAAATTGCTTCAGCCACATAATACAAACGAAATTAATCGTAGGAGGCATCACTTTCGTTTTCGAGCTTAATCACAACACGCGCCGGATGACTCAAGAATCTTTGTGTCTTAATGTTAATTCACACGCAAAGTATATTCTAAGTATCTCGACCTACGGGTCAAGATACTTGCGTAACACGGATCACTGCCCCCAACCCACTCCCACGAAAAATAAACTTTGTCGCTCCCTAAAAACAAGTATGAGGATATTCTTTGATGCACAAAGCTGCCACAGCTCTTGGTGAATGTACCAAAGTCCATTTTGACGAGTTCAGTGCCTCCATTTGGTCCAGTGCAGTCTCCGTTGGTTCTCCGAAAACTTCTTTCGAACACGGCAATTTCAATGAGACGTACAGAACACAGGCCTCCTCAAGGCCTCAGGTCACACTGGAGGCCAAAAAAAGGGCATAATTTGTGATTTTTTTTTTTCTTCAGCTAAACCATCAAATAAATGGGAATTAAAAAATAGGGCTTTTATTGTACAGGTGAAAAATGGCGATTTTTGGAAAATCCTAGATTAGCCTAAGGCCTTAAGAAAGTGGTCAAAAGATGAGGGAAGAAAAAACGTTACTCGTGTACAGTCTCGTCCAGAATAATCCTAAGCAAAATTAACTCTTCGTTTTAGGCTGACCTTCGTAACAATTTGCACGTATAAATTAAACATTTATATATTGATTCGTGTGCCCAGAGTCTTCGTTTGATATCTTCGTCAAACGATTAAATGTCGCGTAGTTTTTTTTTTTTTTTGTTTTTCTTCCACGTCAACGGTGAACAAGTGTCGAACTTGTTTTTCATTCGTGTGACGAAAAGCTGACATTTTTTTTTTTCTTTCGTTCTTACCACCTTTAACGCACAAGAATGATTATCAGCTCGATGCGCAAAGTCCAATAGATTTATCATTGAAGTCTCTGTATTACGATCTTAAGATTTTTATCATAAACCACGTCATCGGACAATTGCATTTCTATTCATGAATATTAACTATGGTGGAAAATTTTTATGTTCGTTAGGAATTTGTCAAAAGATGGAAAAGTCTTGTCCGGTATCGTTCGAAATGACGAACGAAATGTGCTTTGTGTTAATTTTAGGCAAAACTTGACAGAATTAAATTAACACATGGATTAAAAATTCTTTAAATTGTATTATTTCACCGAGCAAGAATTTTTTTTCCTTTATTACGAATAGTCTGTTCAAAATCAAAATTTTTACTTTAATTCATCGATCATCATTTTGTCAAGGAACAAAACATTTTACATTTATGAAACTTTCGGCACAATTTATTACACAATTAAAATGTTTAAATCAATTTTCGAACATAAAAAAATATTACAAAATCTTCCAATAAGCTTTTGGCGGTAGTTGGCCGTTTGTGAGAAATCAAACGACTTCGATATCGATCTGAAAAATATGAGGAATTTTTTTTTACTATTCTAACATCCAGACGGTGAACTTGTACCTAAGAAATATTCTAAATTGAAAAATCGAAAAATGACTTCAGAAAAAAACAACATGGAAATTTTGCACAACATTTTCATTTTTTTTTGACAATAAAAAAAGTACTTTTTAAAAGTGATTTTCATTAAAAAAAAAAGAAATTTTCACAAAAAAAAGTTGTGTGTACAATTTTAGCACGATCAACTGGATTTAAAATTATTTTTCTTGCAAACTTGAAAAAAAAAATGCTGGTTTGAGAAAAACGTGTTTATAGTTTCGAACTAGAAAAATTCAATGATTTCAATGACTTACCGGCTAATTATTTTTGAGACGTTCAACTAACATTTTACATAAAAAACGTAAAAAAAACCGGCTTCAAAAATAGTGTTTGCGTCGCTCCCGGCCGGTATTTCTCAACGGGGTAGGAATTCCCAAAGGCTCTCTCTCTCTCTCTCTCTCTCTCTCTCTCTCTCTCTCTCTCTCCTAGAATTTACTCCGATTGACTTAAAACTTTGGGAGAATATTCTAGAAATATTGTACCATTAGATAATAAAATAAAAAAAATGGATTTAAAAATTTTTTTAAACCCACGTAACCCCTTAACCCAGAGGATATGCATGCGTACAAGATTGGCTTTATCGCGAGGCCTCTGCTGCTTGTTAGACTTTGAATAGCTTGATGCTGATATAAAGGGTGCACTCGGACTCACGCAAAGATTAATTTTTGTCAACGAGAAGAAGGGCGCAACTCGCGTCATTTTAGGGACTAAGACTCGGGTATAACGTTCTCCGTTTCAGTATCAGTCGATATACGTATCGTATGTCATATACGGTATATGATGATTTACATTTACATTGCAACACAGTACGACGATGTGCGAAAAATTGCTCGCGATTATGCGCTGCAAGCGAGCATGGTAATATCATATTTCCGCTTCTCTCTCTCTCTCTCTCTCTCTCTCTCTCTCTCCTCTCTCTCTCTCTCTCTCTCTCTCTCTCTCTCTCTCTCTCTCTCTCCTTCTGTCTTCCGCGATAGATGAAAAAAAAAAGACATTGGGGAACTTTAATCCGGCTTATCAATGCGAACAGAAAAATAAAATAATCATGTGTATATGTTCGTTGGGACGTGTTAATGATCGTACGTTCTTGACTTTCCATATAGATTTGTTGCCAATATTCAATGTCACAGCTATTAATTTTTTTAAAATCTTATCGCGACATTTTTAAAGAAAGGTTTCGATAAATTTGGAATTAAGGCCCTATATACGCGATTTCCGCCGATTTTCGAAGATACTTTTCTAGACGCGGTTAAAAAAAAAAAATGACGCATATATTGACAACATTTTTTTTACAGATCATTTATGCACATGGTTAAGTATATGTAAAAAAAAAAGAAAATCAGAAATATTAACAAATGGCGGAGATATAACATAATAAAGCAATGTATTTTTTTTTGCGCGCGCGTTGATGGTGAAAGTTCTCGGCATCGATGTGGGTGACTGAAAAAAAAAATGAACATATTTATAATTGCATAATGCATGTATCTTCAGTGTGAACCAACAATATTATTTTAAAAAAAAATATTATAATAAAAATTCAAAACTTAAAATTTTTTACTCAATTTTCTGTCGGTATTTTATTTTTATATTTTTGTGTCGTTGAAATTTTTGTTTCTGTGGTTCACACGATAGATGATGATACTAAGAATATGTTGTTAAAATTTCAAAGCTATCTGAAGCTTCGTTCAAGAGTTCGAACTTTCACAAGGTTCAAAAAACGTGAATCGTGGAAAAACGGCTTTGAAGTTGGCGCTCGGGCGCGCCGCGCGGTATAGCATCCTGCGCTATTTGTGGGGCCTTCCACGGCATTTAAAACGTCTCCAGCATGTTTTTGGCGTTTCTGGCGGATTGCCGCCAGAACCCAAACAAAAAACCGAAAAGAAACAGAGGAAAAGAGGAAAGAAATAGAGGAAAGAAGGAAAGAAACAGAGGAAAAAGAGAGTTAGGAGCCGTAAAAATCCAAAAAGGGTATACGAAGGAATAAGGAATAAAAATAAAAATAAAAAAAATATTTTTCAATCTTTAATTTTTTTGGCCACTGCAAAATTATGGCTAAAAAAAAAAATAGTGTCTGACGACGGAAAGTTTTACTCGTAAAACGTGTTATGTTGATGAAGGGTGAGAATAAAAGTATTTATAGTTGGAGCGATGACATTTTTTCTCACATTTCACAGACTTGAGGAATTTTGATGCAGATACAACGGTGAGAACTCGAATTACCGGTCAAACGAAAATAAGTGAACAAAAACAACAACTCATTATACTACAAACGATTTTATTTGCATGACAAATCGTCGATTTACATTGATTCACAAAAATGGAAATTTTTATAGAGAATTCAGTTACAGAGCTGCAGCGACAATTTGGTTGCAATTGATCGATGTCAATGCGTATTACTTTTATATTGATTTACTCGCGTGTCAGAAGTCAACGTCAAAGTATTTTGCGATTTCGAGTTAAGGTCTTAGGCCACTCCAGAGGCCAAAAAAAGAGGGCATATTTTGTGATTTTTTTTTTTCAGCGAAACCATCAAATAAATCGGAATTAAAAAATAGGGCTTTTATTATACACGTAATTGAGTATAGAAAATTATTTTTTCACAGCGTTACATGTCAAAGTGGCAAAAAATCCTACTTAGTGCCTCAGAAAATGCAATACCAAATATAATTATAAATAAAAAATGTAGTTGTAAATAATAAATAAAGAATGAAGAGGTCTTGCGCTAGAATTCGAAAATCGAGTACTTAGAGATTTTTCACATCCACAAACTTTTGAAATATACACCCTTGGCCAAAAGTTTGGGGCACCCTGCAATTTTTCTTTCCGGACAAAAAATTGAATATCTCGGCCAAAAAAAATTGGAAATCAATTTACCAAACGGGGTTTTGAAGAGAATAAAGTCAGCTTCGATTTGCTTTTTTAATTTTATTTTTACGATTTTTTTTGTGCCCGGTACGTAATTTTGAAAATGGCGTTTTTTTCCACGATTTTCGCACCTCGCAAAGTCGTTCGCTGGACTTCGGAAAAATAGAAATCTCGCTATTTAGTGAAATGATCTTCGAAGAGAGAAGTGTTAGCTTTAGTTTCGTTTAAAAAAAAAAAAATTTGCAATTTTTTTTCGCAGAGAAATTTAGTTTTTCTTGAAAAAAAAAAACGGCAGGTTTCCGTAAAGCCGTCATCGTGCAGCGTATCGTGAAAACTATGAGGTTGAGAATATTTGTCCTAAGAACTAAAAAGTTTTGTTTTGTTATTTTGGAGTTGTTAAATTTTTTTCCGATATTTCGGCAACATTTTTTTTTTCATCGCTACTTTTGGTTGATCTACGACGATTTACTCTCCTCAAAATCCCGTTTGGTAAATTGGCTTCGGATTTTTGTTTCGCCGAGATATTCAATTTTTCGTCCGGAAAGAGAAAATTGCCGGGTGCCCCAAACTTTTGGCCAAGTGTGCAAGTTTATAAGTGCTAAGGTACATTTTTAACAAAAAAAAATCATTTTTTGGAAAATCCTAGAGCGGCCCAAGTCCTTAATTTTTAGCCAATTTCGGTATTCCACGTCCGAAATTTTTATCAATTTTTAATACAAATTATCTCAAATAGTTCATTACATAAAAATGACACAAAAGCAGTAGAAAAAAGAAAATTCTAACACCACAGTCAATTCAAACGATATGTTTTTTCTCTCAATTCCCATAAGAAAAAAAAAATTAAAATCCTTTTTTAATCGATAAAACAAAAAACCCGCAATTTAAATGCGATTGAAAAATCTGCAGGATAAATTGGAGCAAAGAATAAGTTCGACAACCGATACGCTTGACCGAATAATCGAAAACTCAGCTACAGGAAGAACGGCTACGCGTAAAGTGTTGAATATTTAAAAAAAAAAATTATTCCAAAAGTCCAAGTGGCGGGGGAGCAGCGAGGGGTAGCGAAGGGGAGCGGTCGAATGAAGGGGAATGGAGAAAAAAAAAAGTAATCGACGTTGTAGAAAAATCGAGGTCTCACTGTACACGGCTCATTGTTGGCTTTACCGAAACGAGGCGCTACGAAAGTCTCCGAGTTCAACCGGTGATGTACGAGCTCGGAAAAAACCTATTTAATGTGCCTCGTGGTTACCGGCGTCTTCAGTACGACCGGAACTATAGTCGCTTGTGATTTTTCGTATTCGCGAAACTCCTCGATACGTCAGCTTTATAAAGCGTCCCTTGTCTAATAGAAGAATACAAGACGTATATATAACACGCACACACACACACACACATATATATATGCGTATGTATATATGTATACAGATATATGTGTTTGAAAAATTCTTTTTTCTTCTCCTCATCCCCTCTCTCGCTCCCTCTATTCGCAACGATCAGCCGAGACGTTATAAGAGCTCTATCGAGCTCCGAGCGAGCGTGAGTTCAAATCCAACGACGTGAAAAAAAGGGGTCTCCCTGTACGTTTGGAATTGGACATTAAATAAATTTTCCAAAGAAGATCGCGAAGGAAGTACGAAATTTCCTACAAACGTATCAGTGCGACTATACGCGTTTTTTGTTTTCGATTATTATTATTATTATTCTTATTGTTATTATTATTATTATTATTAATTTCTCGTGGTTCGGAGCCGGTTATTTGGTGGTGAATACGAAAATTTCAACGACTCGACGCGCGCGTCTCTTTGGGGAACAATAAGAGACCGAGGGAAGCTCAAATACGTGAGTATTGAATAAACTGACGAATTTTATGTCGGCGAGATTGAATCATTTGAGAGGGCTTTCTTCTTTTTTTTTTGAAAAATTATACTGAAGTTTTTATCGTTGGAATGCAAGGAATTTTTTTTTTTTATTTACGAAGTTTTTTTGACAGATTTGTAGTATGAAATATCACGCTGTCAATTTTTTAGACATATATTTAGCGATCTCGAATGCACGTTGACAAAATAGGAATAATTGTCGTGAAATTCATTAAAGTGACGAGGAGCATCGATATTTTTCAGTCGATTTATTTAAAACAGCATAATAATTAGCTTGATACTAAATCTTGATGATATTAGATTTTTCGAATTTACGGCGATTTAGCTTCGTTCATTTTGTAGGCATTAATGTCTGCAAATGTTTTTTTTTCTTTTTTTTTTATCATAACGGACCTTGTTAAATTCATATGTTTGGATTTGTTTGGGTTATATATAACCCAAACTAAATATATATACTAAATTGTTAAGTGAACAATTTTTAAGAATTTTCTCAAGAATTCTCAAATTTTTAAGAATTTTTTCAAGAATTCTCAAATTTTTAAGAATTTTTTGGAGAATTCTCAATTTTACAAGAATTTTCTCAAGAATTCTCAAATTTTCAAGAATTTTCTCAAAAATTCTCAAATTTTCAAGAATTTTCTCAAGAATTCTCAAATTTTCAAGAATTTTCTCAAGAATTCTCAAATTTTTCGAAAATTTTCGTCGATTTTCTTCACATCTCCAACCCTTCAAAAATGTTCTCATCTGTGAGCACATTTTTTTTTCGTATTGTGTTCTGACGCTCTGGCGAAACATTACGCGGCTTTATCGGCGCGTAACTTCCTGCCAATTGATATACGAGAGCAATACGGATGAACATTCTCGAAAGTTCGAAAAGTCTCGATCGATCGCTCTTCGAGATTTTCAACCTACCCCTACCGAAATTTTTTTTGCAACAATCTTCCCGCCAACATCACGAATCACGAATAAAATATTTTATTTTCGAAAAAAAAAAACATTTTATTTACAAAAAAGCATTTTTGTACAAATCAAACGAAACTTTGTGCGATGATAAATTTCAACGCGATCATTTTGCGACAATTTCAAGAGTGATATCCGTTCGACGATTTATTTCAAAAGTTTCTCCTGTCGTGTGCCTCGTGGAATATTTACGGACAATTTTCTCACGTTCATCGTTAAATACACAAACGTATCGAAGTATACGTTTACGATGGAAATTTCAAACGTATGGCTTTCGTTTGGATTTGTTGACAACAGTTGGCGAGACATTAATATATTTCACTGACGAACGAAATTTGCCCATTGCGAAAGTGTAATCACGAGAATTGCTAGGTAAAAAATCAACAATAATAATAGTAACGTGGCAATGTTGACAACAGTTTGGAGCTAGCTCGCGTCGTTCAGTTTTTTTTTTTTTGGCTCCAACAAATCGTACGATTAATGGGGGGAAGCCTCCTCAATTAAAATTAAAATTTGAACAATTTGGCAGAGTTGTATGCAAAATAGTTCATTGTTTGGTAAAATTTCCACTACTTATAGCCTTGTAAAATTATTTCTAATCGAAAAAAAGAAACCATTTTAAAATTTAAAAAAATAAAAAAATGATGCGATTATCTTATCACCTTTAAAAAAAAAAAATCATGAAAATTGACTCATTTTCAGGCGTCTAAAGGATTTTGCCCTCTTAAGTGTAACAATTTCTCATTTTAAACCACCTCGTTGAGGATTTAAATAACACGTACAATGGAGGATAACGATATAACTAGCTCGAAACAGGTAGAAACGATAATGCATTATCTCTCAAATTGAAATTCCTGCACGACCTACAAACAACTACCACGAATGCCACGAAGCAATGAAAAATCTTTTCTGAATGAAAAAAAAAAGAATCCATTGAGAATTATTCCATCAGAATAATTTGTAAGGATATTTGAAAGGCCAATTAGAATGAAACAATGAGATTATCAAATCAAATTAGTGTGCGCGTTTGATCAGAACGTTTCGAAGAGAAAATAGTTTTGATGACGTTGATGTTTGCACGATTGGAACGCAACGAACAATTAATTCTCTTTGTTTACTTAATAAATATTACTTTTAACTACTTTAACTTGCTTCAATTTAACTTTAACTTACTATATTTACTTACTAAAATCTTTTGTTCCACTCGATACGATAATGATCGTTTTACGCACGTCCCCATACAACGGGACCAGCCGCAGTTGCCGCTAAAATTTATCTCCGACTATGAGCATTGTGCAGTATACGAATAAATATTCGAGCAATAAAAAAAAAAAATTATGGCGTGCTCCAAAAATTGCTCCACTGCAAAAATTGAACATTGACACTCGACAATGTATTTCTCGTAGTGTAACGAAACTGTATTGCGCCCATCCCAGAATTATATGTAGAATTATACAAATAATTAATACGCTAATTAGTTACGGAGAAAAAAAATATATGCGATACTCTTGAGTTTTCGATGTCAATGAGAAACGCCCATTCAAACGTGTGATTCGAGGACGAAAAAAAAACATGTTTGCATTTATATGCGTGCGAAAGAAAAAAAAAAAGTAATACAATCTTCTGCATTTGCATCCTCGAAATGAGTTTTCGTCCGCGGGAAAGTCAAACAAACTTTTGAACAAACGAAAATAAACGGAGTCAATCGTCAACGTAAATATTTAATCTTGTGAACTCGTTTCATAACAAAATTGTTACGCATTTCGTCACTTTTATTCAGTTTGCGGATCGTGAAGCGTGTTCGATAAAAAAATGAAAAAAAAAAAAAAAAAAACAAACCGGAAGACGAATCGCGTGACAACTGTTTTACATAATAATAATTTTTTACTCGTGCATTGATTCGAGGCGTCTCGAATATTCGTGAAAAAAAAAAAAAAACAAGACCTATGCACGCACGTCAACGTGATATGAGGAATGACGTTTACTTTTCTTTTCCTTCTTCTTTTTTTTTTTTTATACATATCAACACGATCATGCGGAAGTGACGAGCGCTTCTTGAAGGCAATAAACTTAAAAAAAAATTGACTTTAGTACGGCCCGAAAAGAATTTGCAATTCAATGTTGAATTTTTCTTAGAGTTTTGGGTAAAAAAATTGAGTTTGGCTTGGTCCAGAAAAAAAAATGTTCAATTCGATCTTCACTTTCTCCGGGGGGGATTTTTTTTTCTGTAAAAATAACACGACTGTTGAGACGATTTAACGGTGAAAGGAGCTCGCGGAAAATTGTCATTTTGACGATCGTATAACTTGCGGATGCATGTATATAATTTTTCACGTGACAAGATCACGTCACGAGTGAATCCATCGGATGCATAGTAAAACCGGAAGATAGAGAGAAAGTTTTGCTTGTACGGTTCGTGAAACAATTTACGTAAAGAAATGTATCCTGCAATGATTGAAAGAGAACATTTTGCGAGAAAACTACGTTTTTTCCAACCTTCCCCCCCCCCCCCCCCCCCCCCCCCGCCCCCGCAAAGGATAGCCGAATTAAAATTACGTACGTTCGTTTCTGCATGTTTAATTTTTTTAATCGACCGACCAGTGAATGGACAATTAACGAAACTATAAGATTCAAATGGACCGTAAAATGAGAATATTATAAAAACAAACTTTTCAATTGCTATAGCTTAGCGAAGTATGAGAAAATTAGTTTTTCAAAGACTGACCATTTGTATTCAGAAAAAATGCCACTCATCATTTGCCCGTGAAAATTGTATTATCTGTTTGAAAAGAAAAAAAAAATCCGTCGCATTGAGGTTGATTCTCGCGAATTTTCTCTCGCAAATATGTAAATCTTCGCTGAATGATGGTTTAAAAAAAAAAAGAAAATTATTTTCGTACGCCAAAGCGTACGTTTCCACGTATCTTGTCGCCGATGTCCCGGATCTCATCCGTGCGACATCATCGTCGGCGTCGTCGTCTCATTGTGTTTTACACGATGGCCAACCGGTCTTTGAACTGTTGCGGAAGGACGGGAATTGAGCTGATATATAATATAATTCCGTGCTCGACACGACACTCGGATCCCTTTTCCCTTGTACATACGATTGCGTCAGACGGCTGCGAAATAAAGCGGGATCTTTCGGTACACGTTACACATATAACAGATTATGGGCATATATATATATATATATGTGTATATGTGCCACACACTTCAGGCAAAAACGATTTTATCGAAATAATAACCATTTTTTTTCCCCCCTCGTCTTTACTTATTTAAAAAAAGGCCCCACAAGAATTAATTTTAGAATGTACAATATGCATTTTGTTTTTTTCAATTGGAATGAAAAAATTAATAACAGGTAAGAACGGGTGCACATTTTCTCTCAATAGTTTCATTAGATTAAAAGTAGTGGAAAAATGCTTCCTACAAAAGTTGTTCGGCATGATGTCGTCTATAAAATAAGTCCTGTACAAGATCCACGTAGGTTCGTTAGTTTAATGGCAAATCACCGGTGAACGAAAAATCGTGATGATATCTTTTTTGGAATTGATTTTATCGAGAAATACTTCCTACAAAAGTTGTTCGGCATAATGTCATCTATAAAATAAGTTCCATACAAAAATCACGTAGGATTGTTAGTTTAACGGTAAATCACTGGTGAACGAAAACTCGTTCTCCAGTGATTTGCCGTTAAACTAACAATCCTACGTAATTTTCCTATAGAACTTATTTTATAGATTACATGATTTCGAACAACTTTTGTAGGAAGCATTTTTCGATAAAACCAATTTCAAACAAAAAAATATCCTCAAAAAACCAATTTTTTTTTAACCTTCTCTGGTGATCGCAAGCCCGATTTTTTAAAATAACTTTAGGGTACATTTTTGATCCTGGCTTCCGAGATTACTTTTCGAGCTGGCCTACGTGAGCGCGCCATGCAACGTTTGCCACAAAACGTTAAGTCGGTTAGCTTCGTGGAAAGGTCGTGTTTGCTCCGAACCAATTGAATTTGAAATTTTTCGTGTCGTGGGCACTGTGCGATGGGAAATCGCCATATTTTTGCAAGTCATAAATTTAATATTCTGACATTCCGACAATCGTATTAGCTCGAGAGAAAATGGCAACGAAAAAGTTCGATAAAAAGAAAAATGATGAAGAGAAATGCAACGTTTTATGGTTATGCGAAATTGACTTTGACGAGCCGTTGATAAAACCAAGATCGAGGATACGCCGCGAATATATATAGATGCGGTGTTTCGAATCAGCAATTCCATCGAACTTTCTGACCGCTGAACCGTGTGCTCGCTCATGCACATCGAGTTCTATATATATATAGCTCATGAATGTATAGATGTACGTTGCACGTACGCGTCTGACGTATGTAATTTATATATGATGTGATACTGGTAATCTCAGCCTTGTTTTTTTTTTCTTTTTTTTTTTTTCTCGTAAAGACGGTCTTGCAAAGTCAAGGCCACGTGGCATTGGGCAAAAGCGTGTAATGCGGAAACAGAAGGAAAAGATAAATAGTCGATAAAGCAGCAATTTAAAATGATTTAGAGTGAAATTATGACGATTGTGTATGGGATTGATTGAGAAATAAATTTTCTCGCACAATAATCAACGTTTTTTTTTTTTTTCTTTCTTACACTTTATTTACAATTTAGCCACAAGTTTGTTAATATTCCGATATTTTATTATTGGCCCATGTAGAAAATTATTTTTATCTTGACAGATGCGCACAGCTATCAAATTATTTCCCAACAATTGACGATAAACATTAATGCTAGAAAAAAATTAATGAATTTTCGGAGTAATGTTTGAGAAAAAATTGATATTGAAATTCATTTGGACACGATGCTCTTCACCCAAATTCCTGCGACGATACTTTTCTGTCATCTATCGGACGCAATTAAGCTTTGGCAAATCTCTTTCTCTCTCTATCGGATTCTCAATTGGATCTCGAGTCTCAGCTGGTAAGACTGTCCCAAGGTCGTCAAGATCAGTGAATAAGCGCGTGCGAGCTTTCGCGTCAAAGGCTCCGCACGACGCGTCATTCGCTAATAACGTGTTATACATATATATATATATACATTTGTATATAATACACAGCACCTATTTTCGCGAAAAAGCGAAATCGTGTTTGCCTATAAATAGATACGGTCCTTTTAGACTTGTTATCAGCCGACAAACTCGTTCTCTTATGAATCAAATCCATTTTCGATCATCCAAGGTAAAAAAAAAAAATAATTTTTCAGTATCTTCAGTGCTTTGCAGTAGAGCGAGTGAGCAATGATGAACAATTAATTAAAAATAATCAATAATAAATAACTCGATGAACGTATCACTTTCTTTTGTAATAAATTGCACGTATTAATTGAGCTTGTCGAAATAACGGAAACAACAATGGTTGTACGGTCATTTACTTTTAAAATGTTTGTATACTTTTTGCTTGAACAAAAAGTAGAGCGCAATTTTCTTTCTTGCAATTCAAATGACATTCACGGCTTGTGCTTTATACCGCAATGGATTTTTTTTCAAAATTAAGTGTATGCAATTTCGTGCTATGGGAATGTGAGTTTTTTTTCTAATTTTTATTTTGTAATGTAAATTCATGAATCCTCTCTCTCTCTCTCTCTCTCTCTCTCTCTCTCTCTCTCTCTCTCTCTCTCTCTCTCTCTCTCTCGCGCTCTCTCTCTCTCTCCCCCTCTCTCTCTCTCTGTTCGTAATACACTGAGAAACACGCGATCACCCGCGTAACCGTGGTAACGCATACTGCGTGGCTTTCGGGAGAGACTGGGAGAGAGAGAGAGAGAGAGAGAGAGAGATGATGAGAGAGAGAGAGAGAGAGAGATGAGAGTACGTGGTTGGCCACGTACATACACGCTGCGTATCGATCGTATCATTCGACCCGCGAATGATGCAACAATTATATGAAACGTCATATTTTGTGTACATTGCATAGTGTGCGGGTAACATAGGATAATGACGAAACCTGATACGATTCCACTGACGTATGTCAGTGTCTTGTTTATTTCTTGCGTGTCCTTCCGGTTTTTGTATTGGCCGTCAATTGAAATCAATGACGAGCATACAAGTCGTCTAGTAGGACAATCAACTGAAAATTCTTGCCGATGGTGGAATTTTTTTCTCCGTCAGACAGCGTGTGAAAAATATTTTTTTAAATATTTCTTGTAACAAAAGGTAATAACTAAAGTGTAGCATAAGGAGAAATATTAAAATATTTTTTTTTTGTAGAAATGACAGCTCTTTCGAATAAAGTCTGATTTCGACGAAAATGTTAAGTTTAAAAAAATTCATAAGAAATGAACGCGGTATTTAATCGAATAAATTCTATGCCACATCCTAGTTAATATTGTAAAGAATATTTGGTACAAATTTCATCGAAATCGGTTGAATAGATATCGAGATATTTTGTTCATTAGTTTGACAAGAGGATCCTACTGGACGATTTGTATCTTCGCCATTTTTTTATTACTTTTTTTTGTTCATAAAAGGTACATAAAAAATAAAGTAAAATAGTAGTGAAAGTAAAGTAAAATGTAGTAAAATAAAAGTAAAAGTGAAGTTAAGTGAAGTAAAATAAAAGTAAAAGTAAAGTAAAATAAAAAATCCATAAATATATGTTTGCGAAAAATATAAATTATTTTATATATTTAATAGTCGCGTTAAATAGGAGAAAAAAAATATATCTGTTTTTACATCGTTAAGGAATTACGTCAAATTGTTGTAATTACTGCATGAAATTAATATAGTCCCTCCATTTTTCGTCAGAAAAATTTGCCAAAAAGTATACATCATTTTTTTTAATATAATTTTTTTTCCTCCGTACTAATTTCAATCGTCAATACTCTCTTTCGGCGAGGTATCTGAATATCAAATTGTTCAATGGAATGATTGTCACTGCGGGGCAAAAAACTAGTAAGTGGATCTATGGAACAGAGAAAAAGAGACCCAGCAGAGGGAGAGAGAGAGAGAGAGAGAGAGTGAGAGAGAGAGAGAGAGAGAGAGAGAGAGAGAGAGAGAGAGAGAGAGAGAGCGTGTAGAAAGGTAATTAATCGTCTAGAGAATAATAGTGGGATATAGCTGGGAGTAGCGAGAAAGAAAAAAAAAAACTGACAGTTTACCGTTGGCTTCCCTCCCCATGTGAAATGTACGAGTTTGCCTGGCAGGACAAAAAAAAAATTGATATCCGCTAACGCGGGCTTTTTCAAGCGACCCTCAGGATTCGCCGGATTCAGGTGGCGCGAGTCGCGCGATCGTCGACGATTGGCCAGTTCGTACTCAGCTGAGACCTGCTGAGGATCGCGCGATTATGCTCCCCTGCCTTTATTCTCTCTCTCTCTCTCTCTCTCTCTCTCTCTCTCTGCTCAATCTGCTTAGAACCGTATTCGCGTTCTTTGTGATTGTTGCTCGTGGCTCGTTCCGACACACCACGTATTTATCCGCACGCCTGTATTACCAACGCCGATAAATCGATTACGCTGCCTTCTTTTTTCTTTTTTTTTTTTTTGCTCTAATCTCTTCCTTTCCATCGTTTCGCAGAAAAATAAACCCAAATGGTAATGCCACATTGCTGTATTCTGATAATGACAAATCGATTGGAAAGAAAAATTCTTTGATACGAAAAAGAAAAACAATCAGATCAATATGTAATTTTTTTATGTTTTTTTTTTCCAAATGTTTCAATGAACATTTGAAAAGTATAGGAAAAACAAAAATTGATCATTTGTGGACTCAAGATTTTTGTTACTGTCGATCGCGTCGTAAATCGTATGGACTGTTCGCGAAAACGATTTTTAAAAATAATTTGTCAATTTCTGCAATTCAAATTCGTACGCCATTTACAAACGTCCACTGACTTTTCTCATTTGCAATGGTAATTTGTCGTAAATTAAATGTCGAGAAACGATATAAAATTAAACGATTTTTCCACGCAGCAATTTCTAAATTACAGTAAAATTTGTCAAGAATATTGTCACTTATTTTTGTTTCCAAACGTGAGAAAAATTGGCAAATCTCAAGTACAACGTTAACGAAATTTCGTGAATTTTTCGTTTCATCGCGTTCCACGTAGTTCAATGATTCTCGTCAATTTTTTAATCCGTTCCATTCAATTTTGAATACAATGGAGACTCGACAATTTGCAATGCTGAATCATTCCTCGATCACTTACAAATTAAGAAATTACGCTCGCTAATGACAAATTATTTATCGAATACATTTATCAATATTCTTGCAATTTCTTTCTTTTTTTTTTTACCGTGCAAGAATTTATTAAATTTTATTCGCATTATCACGTGGCACCTTAATGCTCGGAAAATTTGCAACGTTCCTACAATCAATGTAGCGCGACTGCTATTTCGTGAATTTATTTATCAACCCGAACAACTTTAATCCACAACGCAATTCTGCGATTCGAATTTCTCAAGTTCCGTCCCGAGCTCAAGTTCAAGTTCAAAACATCAGACTTTTGCTAACAATTGTCATTTTAAACATGTATCTCTCGCAAAAGGATTGGCATGCAATTTTTAACGCTGTCTACCTCTACCGCCGGATCTGCTGAATGTGCGACAATTTTTGTATCCATCGTTCACGTCAATTCGATCGAGAAAAAAAATCAATGCAGATTTAAATTTAACTTCTAAATTTAAACTAAATTTAAAAAATTTTAAATTTAAATTAAATTTTAAAATTCTTAAATTTAAATTAAATTTTAAAATTTTTAAATTTAAATTAAATTTTTAAATATTTAAATTTAAACACATTCCAATTTTTTAATTTTTAATTTTGCATATAAAAATGTTTAAACTTGCGGGGAAGGCTCTATTTTTTGGGCGCATTAGCAGAGCTATTTTCAGTAATGAGCAAATTATAGTGGCACTTAATAAAAAAAAAGAAGTAATAAACTGGACACTCCAGCAACTGTGTGGCTTCCCAGGGAAGTTATTTTGAGGGAGACAATAATGAATTGTAATTCTTTTCGAATAAAAAAATTGAAAAAAAAATCAGTCATTAATTAATTTACTTGATTCCTCATTACTTAATTCCTGAAATTGTTATCAATGCCAAGGCTACTCGCGCGCCAGGGTTAATCGTACGAGAGAGAGAGAGAGAGAGAGACAGAGACAGAGAGAGGGAGGGAGAGAGAGAGAGAGAGAGAGGGAATTATAAACACGAGGGAAACGAGTTAGGAACAGTTGGCACGCGTATCTTGTACGAATAATTGGTTTTTCACCAATAGGGACGATGACTTCTTCAATCGCGCAATTATGATATTGCCTTCAAAATGGACAAAAGTTATCGAACAAAACGGCGCAAATATTTGATCTAAATCGGATAATCCTATGTTAATTTTATCGTCGAAATAAAGCGAAAAAACGCTCAGAACTTTTTACATCGTCTAATATAATAGAAAAAAAAAACTTCAATGTCTCGTCATAACTGAAAAATTATAGGAGCTGTTGGTCCGGCCGTAGACCTTTCAAAAATAAAGGCGTCATCGGAAAAATGCTGCACAGTCGCCATTTTCACATGTATCGCTGTGAAAAAATAATTTCCCATAGTCAATAACGCCTATAATAAAACCTCTATTTTGTAATACCGATTTATTTGATGGTTTCGCTGAAAAAAAAAAACACAAAATATGCCCTTTTTTGGCCTCTGGAGTGGCCTAAGGCTTCAATCAAATACACCAAAAATATTGAAAATTCATTAGTTTCTAATTGTAAAAAGTCACGATTAACAATTGATTCATTGTCAAGAACGAGGCATCCGCATCAATTTGATCAATTCATATCTGTCGTGCGAATAAATCGAATATGCAAAAAAAAAAAAAAAAAAATGGATAGATTTGTCGTCAGTGATTGACAACGTCACAGGAATGCCAAATTTGTTGACAAAGAGAGAAAAGAGATATACGAAGGAAGAATAAGAGAGACAGAGAAACGTGGATGAGAAATTGGATAAATGGAGATGGTTGAAGCTATGCAGAAGATGATGAGAGACGACGGTGGGGGTGGGTGTGCAAATTGTGCGATCGCAAGAGCGCGGCAACAAAAGCGCGTCCGGGGGGATGAAAAAGGCGTCCCGGCGCGAGCCTGCGCTACGCGATCTTCGCAGGCAGGCAGGCAGGCATAGCCTAAGGGTTTTGGCCGACAGTCGATAGGCCGCCTGAACAAGGCTGGCTGTGCAAAATAGCCACAGTGCGTTTTTTTTTTCTCCGCACACCTCCTATTAATCTCGTATTCATTAATTTCCTAAACTGATAAAAGAAAGAAAAAAAAAAAAGGAAAACAAAAGCTGTTCGGGGGCGTGTTGACGGATTTTTTTTTTTGTCATCGCATACGTGAGAACATTTTTGAGCGAATCTTCACTCGCTAATATTGGAACTTGACGCCAGCGAGGCTTTGCGAGAAAGACAAAGAGACATTTATTTTTCGTAACATAATGAATCCTGGAATACCGCTTGCACTTTTCGACGAGCTCGACTCGTTGTCAAGGGGCAATTGCGAGCTGCGAAGCTCGACGAAAATTTCGGAAGACACGACGAACGACAAAGCCACCAACAACGAGATCATCGCGTCAACCATGTTGTCGAACACTTCCGGTCTTCCTGACGTGCCGTATGTCCCTTCGTCATTTCAGCCAATGCCATCTTATTTTTTTCGTCAATTTTATTCTCGATCCTACTCAAGCCTACACCCCACACTGCTCGAAACAAAAATTAACTTAAGTTACGTGGCTTTCGAAGCAAAAAAAAAAAAACAAATTTTCTCTATTTTTTTTTTTTTCAAGCATAATATATGAATTATTTTATTATGAACAAAATGAATTGTTTTAACCCGAACAAACCCAAACAAAATGTTAAGCACACAAAAGACCAACGTTTTAACAATATTTAATAAAAAAATTCATCCAAAAATTTGGGAAATTCAGCCGGTGGGTTTCCGGAGAGCCCTGAAAAAAAAAGTGTCCTCGTGGTGGTCAGGATAACTCATGATAGCTTTATCTGAAATTAAAAAACCAATTTTTTTTCTCTTATCAGATAAGTATAGCTCGTGGTAGAACGAAGGATTTTAAAAAAAATTGAAATTTGAATTTTTCACAGAGTTGTATGGAAAATAGTTCAATTTTTCGTACAATTTACACCACGTGTAGCCTTTTAAATTAGTTGTAATCGAAAAAAGAAAAAGAAAAACCTTCGTTCAATCACTAGTCAATGCTATTTTGAAGAAGTGTGCAAAATTTCAATAAGATCGGTGCATTGCTTTTTGAGAAATCGTGTGTCCATCGACTTAAAAAATAGTGTTTTGAGAAAAATGCGTATACATGCGTCGCTCCCGGCCGGTCTTTTCCAACGGGGGGAATTCCCAAAGGCTCTCTCTCTCTCTCTCTCTCTCTCTCTCTCTCTCTCTCTCTCTCTCTCTCTCTCTCTCTCTCTCTCTCTCTCTCTCTCTCTCTCTCTCTCTCTCTCTCCTAGACTTTTACTCCGATTAACTTAAAACTTTGGGAGAATATTCTAGACATGTTGTAATATTAGATAATAAAATTTAAAAAAAAATGGATTTTTTGAAATTTACAAATCCACGAAACCCCTTAAATGAGATCTATTTAAATCAAATAGGTTTTTTTCTTGTCTCACAGCCTACTATCACCCTATTTGTTTTAAATATATTTTTTTATTCGTTCAAACTATTTTTTTTTAATATTAAATATATTCAAATCAAATCAATAAACATTAGATTGAAATTAAATGAATAAAAACAAAATATATATCGCATGAATACGAGAAAACAATTATTTGTACACCGCGTATTTTTCAAATTGTTCTACGAAAAAAAAAATAAAATGCTTCAGCATTTTATTTTGTTTGGGTTCGTTTGAGTTGGTTTGAGTTGGTTTGGGTTTGTTTGGGTTTGTTTGGGCTTGTTTGGGTTTGTTTGGGTTTGTTTGGTTTTGTTTGGGTTTGTTCGGGTTGGTTTGGGTTCGTTTGGGTTTGTTTGGGTTTGTTTGGGTCCGGAAAATAAATAAAATGCGTGTGTGTTTGTGTGTGTGTGTGTGCATGTGTGTGTCTATAATGCGCTATTTTTTCCCTCCTTTCCGCAAACTTCAAAATATCCCATAATTTATGGAATTAATAAAAAAAAACGTCGGCCTCCCCCAACTGAATATTAATAGCGATGACATTACAAAGGCGTTCATGGCAAAAAAAAAAAATGTTGGCATTGAAATTGGTCTGGAGCCGTGATTCTATAGTTTTACCTAGTTTTTTTAATTCTCAATTTTTTTAAAATTTATAACTAGCGATTGATTCGCTCACGTAGAAAAGCTCCCCTCGTTAATACCAGTATGCAATTACCGCAATCTTTGCGCAAGATGTGCACTCGTCTTTGTCACAAGCGCAAAGACGTATGTATACGCAAAGGAAGATAAACTCTGAGAATTGTTATTGCACTTTACGTTTTAACATTTTGTTTTCGTCTTCTTCGAATTGCACGAATTGTTCCACTGTACTATTGTTCGTGCACAAGCCATTGTTCTCCTTGACGTTGTATGGAGAAAGAAGAAGAAAAAAAAAAAACAAACAAACTTCTTCCGACTGTTACATACTGGACAATAGTGATTGAATTGCTTCGGTATGACGTAATGGCGAAAAAAAAAGTGTACAGCTTTTTTTCATACTTCATTTTTTTACGTTTGTTTTGTTTCTTCTGCTACGTTCGCCGCGAATAACATGCTAAAAGTCAATGTAGAATTGGATTGATCGTTCGTACGAAGCTCGCGTGCTTGAAGATTTTTTATCGAACATGCTCAGTCGGTGAGAAACATTGTAATAAATTATTTTTATATTTTTGACGTTTGTTTAAAGAGCTAAAGGTTCTTCGAATCCATTTTTTTTGGCCAAATCAATCAATGCTCCTTGTAAAATAAATATAAAATAATTTTTCTTAAGCAATATACTCGTCAGGAAATTTGCTCAGGTTCCTCTTAATGAAGAAATTTACCGAATTAACGATATTCAATTATTTATTTCATAGCAGCACGGCTGTTGGTCCCAATAATGAATAATTCAAAGCACTTTTTGAAAACGTTAACTTTACTTAAAAAAAAAAAAAACAATTCTTCAAATATCATAACAATGCAATATAAGATAATTTTATAATTTTTGAAACCTTGACATAAATCGCTTTTACAATCTTCATCTATCGATGCATAGCGTTGCGTGTGTTTTTTTTTGTTTTTTTTTTTTTTTTTGTCGTTGTCTTTTGCCGATTATGCAACGACGAGGCATCTCTTGAGTTTCGAAGTTACAGAGCGGTAACGAGCCCCTGTCCCATTTATATATTCGCATAACAACTCCAGTAACTCGTGGACGTTGCGCAGTAAGTTAGGTCTACGTGTGGTGTACAAATGACAAAAATAAGTTCGATCGACATTGTTAGCGATCACTTGTTGATTTGGAGATTTTTAAAATTTCATGTATTTGTAAGAAATAATTTTTATTTGTCACAAACAAGTTACAGTTTTATGAACAGATAAAAAAAAACGAATAAAAAAAAATGAATTGCTGAAAATTCTTGAAAATCCTTGCCCATGATGGATTTTTTTTTCTCTGTCGGGCATCGTTTGAAAAATGAAAAAAAATCTTGTGAATAAAGGTACTGGCTAAAGTGTGGCAGAGGGGAAAAAAATGTTTAAACCTTTTTGTACAAATGATAGCTATAACAATTAACAATTAATTGTAATTGTGAAAACTGACGATTAACAATTAATTAATTGTTAATTTGTCCAGCCCAGCCCTTTTTTATTTTTTGCCCAGCTCGACGGTCACTCTTTGCCTTATGAATATATTTCACAATAATCCGCTCGATCTGACCTCGTCGGCTGTAATTATAAAGATCGCCAGTTGCAATATTGTCACGTTTAGCACTTCGCTAACAAGTCGTCTCGAACGTGCAACGTTCATACGGTAATGAAAAAAAAAAAATCTGTTCAGAAGTTCTCGACTTGATCAAGATGCTACAAAGATTTTCCGGAATTTTTCAACTCGTCGATAATGGATCGATGACGATCTCGTTGTCGATTTTTCCAACGATTTTTCTTTCTTTCCATTAGCTTTTCTATCCTCACTATTCCGTAATTATTTTTACACGTTTTTTGATGATTTTTCATTGATTTGTATTGCAGAAAAGAAGCTGCTATGGCCCCGAACGTGACGAGTGTGCCAACAGGCGTACTTTACGAAAATGAAACCCTCGAAGGACACGAGAGCCAGGCCACCGAAATCCTAAAGCCAAAATCCGAATATCGACGACGTCTCGTATGGCTCAACATCGTTATCTTTACATTTCTTCATGCAGCCGCTGTTTATGGCGCTTACCTGTCGTTCACATCCGCCAGGTTTTATACCACGCTTTTTGGTAAGTTAAAAGAGGCCTAAAAATATATTAAACGAAGTAAAAAGTTCCGAGGGTTTTTTCCACTTTATTTCGACGATGAAATTAACACAGGATTGCCCGATTTGGATCAAACATGCGCCGTGTTTCTTCGATAACTTTTGTCCATTTTGAAGGCAATTTCATAATTCCGCGATTGAAGAAGTCCTCGTCCCTATTGGTAAAAAAACTTGACCAGCTCATTTTCACAAGTCTTTCCCAACGGGGGTAATTTCCAACGGCTCTCTCTCTCTCTCTCTCCTCTCTACTGTTAGATAATGAAATTTAAAAAAAAAGATTTTTTTTTTTAATTGTCAAACCCACGTAACCCCTTAATGTGCTTTCAATACATGTGCCCAATTGAATTTCGAGTTTGAAGCAACTGTGAGAAATTAATGTTTAAAATGAAAAAGACAGTTTTATTTCATGACGACAAAAAATACACTGACAGCAAAAATTCTTTTGATATTAACTAGATGCGTTTATTTGATTTATTTACGGCCTACCACGATCGTATTTGTTTCAAATATATTTTTTATTCCACTCGGTACGATAATGGGAGTTTTACGTACCGTTAACGGTACGTAAAAGTCCCTTTTTGAAAAAGACAAGGAAAAACCCTATTTTATTTAACTACATCTTATTTAAATTGAATATATATATATATTTTTTTTTGACAGTGCAGCAATTTGGTTGAACCGAAGTCATTCGGTTCAGCCGTTTTTGCAAAAAAGTTTCTGAAGCTTTCCATGGATTTCTCGGGCAACTGAATCGCGTGTCAGTTTGGGTTTGTTTGGGTTTGTTTGGGTGGCAGTCCGTTTAGAGATCAAATTGTCGTTGTCCAGTTGACACGTATGAGGCACGTGTTTCCAGCCATTAAGTTTTTTTTTTTTTTCCATTCATCGAGGCAATGACGACTTGTTGATTGCAAAGACTTTGGCAATCTGCCAATCTATTATTGTTCGTATTCTGGATATTCCTTTCATAGCCAATTTTTTCGCTTCTTCCTTTATTCTTCGTGTCAATGCGAAACACAGATGGCAATGTGTTACTTCAATTGTTTTGAATGGATGTTTTTCGGAGGTTGAGGGCCCACTCCGAGTCTACCTCGATGATGATTCTGAAAAAATTTGAGCTTTGAGCAACTCCGAAGTTTCATGAAATTTCAACGAAATGAATATATTTGGAAATTTGATTGAAATACGTGAATATACCACGTAAAAAAAGTGGTACGAAACTTGCTGTGGTGAGCGAATATGAATTTTTGTTTTTTTCATTGTTCGCAGCTTTCATTTTGTATCAATGCACCGGACTGGGTATTACTGCGGGAGCTCACAGATTATGGGCTCATCGTGCGTACAAAGCGACTTGGCAGCTTCGACTTATACTCATGATTTTCAACACCATGGCATTCCAGGTGAGCTTTTCGGTTCGGAGCAAATGCCAATATTATTAGTGAGCAACGATTACTTCAATAATAATAAAGATGTTCCTTAACATTGCGAAAGCCTGGAATAATAAGGGATCCATTAGTAACCTCTTCCCTCCTTCTCTCACTCTTTCTCCATATATATATATACGTGTATATATATATATATATATATATATATATATATACACCCTTGGCCAAAAGTTTGGGGCACCGTGCAATTTTTCTTTCCCGACAAAAAATTAAATATCTCGGCCAAAAAAAATCGGAAACCAATTTACGAAACGGGGTTTTGAAGAGAGTAAAGTCAGCTTCAATTTGCTTTTTTAATTTTATTTTTACGATTTTTTTTGTGCCCGGTACGTAATTTTGAAGATGACCTTTTTTTCAAGATTTTCGCACCTCGCAAAGTCGTTCGCTGGACTTCGGAAAAATAGAAATCTCGCTATTTAGTGGAATGATCTTCGAAGAGAGAAGTGTTAGCTTTAGTTTCGTTTAGTAAAAAAAAAATTTGCAATTTTTTTTCGCAGAGAAATTTAGTTTTTCTTGAAAAAAAAACGGCAGGTTTCCGGCATCGTGCAGCGTATCGTGAAAACTATGAGGTTGAGAATATTTGTCCTAAGGACTAAAAAGTTTTGTTTTGTTATTTTGGAGTTGTTAAATTTTTTTCCGATTTTTTTCGCAACATTCTTTTTCATCGCTAGTTTTGGTTGATCGTCGACGATTGATCTAACTTAGCAAAAAAACTAATTAAGCAAAAAAAAATATATACTTACAGTACCGAACAAAAGTATTCGATCACATTGGATAATTGCAAAATTATACGAGAATAATATTATTTTATAATATTGTTATTTATAGTAAAATATAGTAAATATATATTTTTATATTTAATATATTATAAAATATAGTAAATATATTAAATATAAGAATAAAGTACTATATTTAAAAAATAGTAAATTATATTTAAAATATTAAATTAAAAAATAGTAAAATAGTAAATAGTAAAGCAAATATATTAAATATAAAAATATAGTAGATATAAATATTATAAAAAATAAAGTATATACAAATATTGTAGTAAAATATTTACAATTGTATAGTAAAATATTTAAAAAAAATTCATATAATTTTATAGTACTCGTCCACGCTAGATGGGACGAAAGCTAGTCGATTGATAAATAAACAAATGGAAGAATGTGTATAAATGAGTGTGTAAAATATGAAGCTTCATGTATTGAACTTGTTACGTTTCAAGAACACTGTTATCGAGTGGGCCAGGGATCACCGAGTACATCACAAATACAGCGAGACCGACGCCGATCCTCATAACGCAACCCGCGGCTTCTTCTTCGCTCACGTTGGTTGGTTACTTTGCAAAAAGCATCCGGACGTTAGTAGCAAGGGTAAAGGCATCGATCTCAGCGATCTCAAGCAAGATCCAATTCTAAGTTTTCAAGAAACGTGAGTATCGGAAACTGATTATCATCAATTATGGAGAAAGCGCTATAATAATAATAATATCTTCCTAAAAGTAACGATAAGAGTTGATAAAAAGAAATAACGTAAAAACAATTTTTTTTTAAATCCAATTTGGCAGTCACTACGCATATTTTATGCCTCTGATGTGCTTCATCCTGCCAACCGTCATACCGGTTTATTGCTGGAACGAGACATGGGCGAACGCGTTCTTCGTCGCTACCATTTTCCGTTACGTGTTCACCCTTAACATGACGTGGTTGGTCAACTCCGCGGCTCATCTTTTCGGCAGCAAACCATACGACAGGTGACCACTATCTTACGTTTGCATCGAATCCATTTTTGGACTTGCTTTTCGCTGGCAGTAAACAAAAAAGATTTGTTGCGTTGAATTTTTTTTTTTCTCACGCGGCTATTAAATATATAAAATCATTTTTATTTTTCACAAATACATTATAGTTTTACAAAAAAAAAAAAAAACATTAAAAATGCTGGAATTATAAGTCGTCTAGTTGGACTTTTTTTTTAAATTTTTGCCGATGATGTAAAAAAAATCTCGTACAGAAAAGTTTCAGCGTAGGGAAAAAATTAAACAAATTTTTCGAAATGACCGCACGTTGAAAAGAAAAAAGATGATTTTCAGCCAAATTTTGATGTTTGAAAATTGTTAAAAAATTAACGCGGCGTCCAATGAAAAAGATTTTACGCAAGCTGTTAGATAATATTGTAAAGAATATGTGGTATAAATTTTGTCAAAATTTGTTGAGCAGATTTCGAGATCGTTCGCCAGTTTTAAAAGCGTATCTTACTGTACGACTTATAATTTTTTTTATTCTTTTTTTTTTTATCGTTTATAAAACTAGTATTTGTGAAAAATACAAATCATCTTATATATTTAACAGATACGTTAAAAAAAAAAAAAACATTTTTATACCTATTCATCGTCCATATGACGAGGAAGTTCACGAAACAAAAAAAAAATGTAACTTTCCAATTCGCAGATTTATAAATCCGTCCCAGAACAAGATGGTCTCGTTGATGGCGATGGGCGAGGGATGGCACAATTATCATCACGTTTTCCCGTGGGACTACAAAACCGCGGAGCTTGGAAATTACAGGTTCAACACGACCACCGCGTTTATCGATTTGTTCGCGCGAATCGGTTGGGCCTACGATCTCAAAAGGGTCTCGACCGACATAATAAAGAAGCGGGTCGAGAGAACCGGCGACGGTCGTCACGACGTATGGGGTTGGGGCGACAAGGATCAAAGTCCCGAGGAGCGAAACGGCGCGATATTGATTTATCCAAAGGACGAGAAAGTACAGTAAGGGTCGTCGCGAATTTGCGCTCGATCCACGCCAATTCACTAAAATATTCTATCTTTTTTTTTTTTTTTCGCCTTATTCACATTCTTCAGTGCGCAAGACGAACGGCTGATCAAAAGAACGAGATATGAAAAGAAAAAAGTGAAATAAAAAAAAAAACTCGCTTTATCGTGGAGTGGAGAAAGAAGCCAGAATTCGTCGAGTTAGAAATGAAAAACAAATCGTGAAATAACTTTGCAACGATTATACGACGATGTAAAAAAAAAGTAATATAAGCGCGCGATGGTGATTGAAGAAAGACCCGTGGCAATTGTGGAATCGAAGAAATTCTAATCTTGAAGACGTTGGGTTTGTTCTTTTTTTTTAATTTTTTTTTTTTATATTCTTTTACCTCGTCAAGAAGAAAGAAAATTACGAAACGTCAAACGATTGCACCGCAGGTCGAAGCTCCAATCACTCGAAGAGAGTCTCATTGCTGATATTTGTTTATTTATTATTTTCTTGATTATTCTTTTTTTCTACCTCACTCTTGGCCGGCTATTGCCGTGCTCTATTCCAATATTTCTCTCTATTTGCTCAGCTTTCCAAATGGCTGATCATCTTGTTGGTTCTTTTTTTTTTTTTTTAGCAAACACGCATACTTTTCCTATACCCTTTTTTTTAATTCTGATTTTGTTTGGGTTTAACGATCGTGAATAGGACATCTTCACGAATCGTCGATGTACGTATAATCTTTTTTCTTTTGTTCGTGTTAAATTACAAACAAAAAAAAGGCGTTATTCGCCTAGTTCCTAAAAGTACGCGAGTCCGGGCAACGGCGTATCTTTACGATTCTCTCTCTCTCTCTCTCTCTCTATCTCTCTCTATCTCCGTTACCTTTTCCCTCCCTCCCCACTTTCTCTCTATTATGTATAGTTATCGTGCCTCTCTCTCTATTTCTTCTCAACTTTTTTTCCCGTAACTTTAGAAAATACCCTTTAAGTCTTAAATAATGGAAAAAAAAAGAGAAAGATTCGATGCGTTTTGTCTCGCGTTCGGTTGTTCCCGATGTCACGCGGAGCTTCACCGACGCCTTCGCCAAGCGGCGCTGAGCCTCATTCGTTTTCGAAAGCCACGAGCGCGGGACCGAACGGACGCGCATCCACGAGCGATTGGTATTGATCGAATTCTTTTCAAAACGTATATGTTGGTAATTTACTGAGAAGTTTTTTTTTCCCCCCATTAGCGTCAATATTCGATTTACGTAGGATTTTTGAATATGTCTTCATTTGCGTTGTACTCTTCCGTTATCGCGTTCTTCTCTCTCTCTTCGTTTCGCCACATCGGGACGCAGGATTAAATGTAAAGAAAAGTAAGCGGGTAAATTAACAAATATGTTTTTTTTTTTTTTCAAGAGTGATTCGAGTGATTTTTAAATCGGTGCACTCGAACGCGAAGAGAATAAATGAAAAATTTAAAAGTTAAGAAGAAAAAAAAATCGATAAATAAAGCAGGAAACACACACACACACACACACACACACACACACGTACACAAAAACGAAGAGTTCACAGCGTAGATGAACGTCGTGCTGGTCGCGAAACGCTCGAGGCATAAACGAAAACACAAATAAAACATGTTGCGTCTTCGAATTAGTTGATTATACGGTAATATTATTATACACCCTACTATCCTATTGTACCGTGTATTATACAATGATCACAAAAATATTAATGGTAAATGAAATAAAATATTCAATAAATATATATATAAATATATATATATATATTTTTTTTGAACTAAACAAGTATACTGACGTACATTGGTGTTGTCTTTTTTTTTTCGCCAAGTCAGTATCTCGCTTTCGTATGTATATTTATGCAATATATATTTTCGAGTGTCAACGACGTGACTCAAAAATTCACTCTGTGACGTCGTGCTGGGCTTTGAACTTGTCCAAACGAAAGAAAAAAAAATGTTCACTCGAAAACTTTGAATGGGTAATAATGTAATAAATTTATTATTTTTTTCGTCGGTGAGGAGACTCGATTAAATTTACTCTATGAATTTCGTATCGTTCAAAACCATTAAGGCAAAGAGAAAGAAAAAAAAACAGCAAGGAAATATTAGATGAAGTAAAAAGTTCTGAGCGTTTTTTCGCTTTGTTTCGACGATGAAATTAACATAGGATTATCCGATTTCGATCAAATATTTGCGCCGTTTTGTTTGATAACTTTCGTCCATTTTGAAGGCAATTTCATAATTTCGCGATTGAAGAAGTCCTCGTCACTATTGGTAAAAAACTTGACCAGCTCATTTTCACAAGCCTCTCTCGAGGCCTGTTTTGTGCCATTGAGAAAATTTTGCAAATGCTTGAAAAGGTGATAATCGCTTGGTGGCAGGTCTGGACTATACGGCGGGTGCGATTGAACCTCCCATCCAAGCTCTCGGAGCTTCTGGCGCGTCGTTAAAGATGTGTGCGGCCTGGCGTTGTCTTCATGGAACACAAGACCCTTCCTATTGGCCAATTCTGGCAGCTTCTGGTCGACCGCCTGCTTCAATCTGGTAGGTTGTTGACAGTAGAGGTCCGAATTGAGTGTTTGGCCCGATGGGAGCAGCTCATAGTGGATGATTCCCTTCCAATCCCACCAAACACACAGCAAAACCTTCTTGGCCGTTAATCCGGGCTTGGCGATCGTTTGGGCCGGCTCACCGCGATTGGACCACGATCTTTTTCGGCTGTTGTTCTCGTATGTGACCCATTTTTCATCGCCAGTCATCATCCGCTTCAAAAATGGCTCGATTTCGTTACGTTTCAGCAAACAATCGCAGGCATCAATTCGGTCGAAAAGGTTCTTTTGCGTCAATTCGTGTGGCACCCATACATCGAGCTTCTTCTTGAGACCAGCCTTATGCAAATGCTTCCAAACGGTTTTTTTTTTGGCTAATCTTCAGTTCCTGGGCAATGGAATAAGTGCTCAAATGCCGGTCCGACTCGACGATTTCCATGATTTTATCGAAATTTTCGACGATTGGCCTAGCAGAGCGTGCCTCGTCTTCGACGTCCATATTACCAGAACGGAATCGTTGGAACCATCGCTTTGCTGTTGCATTCGATACTGTATTGTCACCATAAACAGCACACATTTTTTTAGCCGCCTGCTCCGCCTTTTCACCTTGGTCGTAGTGCTACTGAAGAATCGAATTTTCTCTTTTTTTTGCCTCCATTTTGGAACGCTGTAACACACAACTGGCTTAACCAAACACAAAACTGTCAAAGAACTTTTTTTCAAGCGTAATGTCACCTTTAACTTCACCCAATATTTACCATTCAAGGAAAACTTCATTCGATTATAGAAATTTGGTTTCTTTGGTTTGGCAGTAGGTTCGACTTTAGCGAATCAAGTCCAGCAAAAAAAACGGTTATTTACATTTTTTTTTTGGAAGCAGTTTTGGAAATTTTGACTGGCCGAAGTAATGGACTTACGTTGAACAGCTAATGATATTTGAAGGATGTCAAATGTAATTCAACGATGGGCCATTCGTAGTTGCACGGTATGATCATTCAGGCTTTTTGGTGATCGGTGAATCGAGCCTTGGGGACCATTCTCACTGGCAGAGCAATGAGATGTAGGAACACGAACATACAATCAACAGTTCGTACCGATCATCATCATTCAGCCACTTGTCTCTCAAGAATAAACGTCACGGAGTCGCTTTGCCAAGTTGATCTTCTTCCGTTGGAGCGTCTTACAGTGAAATGATAATTAAGAACAAATTTCGATATTTCGTCTGAATGATTTCTGTAACATGTCTGATCGCTGGCTCAATGTCTACGCATTCGATCCAAATCGATCAAATCGTTTATCATCAAAAAAAGTTTAACTCAACGAAAAAGAAAAAAAAAAAAGAAAAATACAAAGCTCAAGCAAGCACTGCACGACAGTCTTTGTTTCCCAAGCTCGAGCTCCATCAGCATAATTCGATGGTCGCAGACTTGTCGTATACTTGGCTCGACGAGAAAAAAAAGGGCATTCCGACGAATAAAAGACGGAAAAAAAAACACGATAAATGTTTAATTAGATGTTTATTCTAATTGTAAATTTAGACGCGATACAATGGACAGTGATGACGTGTTTTTTTTCCTTACGTGGCGATTACGTTTGAAGGAGGAATACGAAAAAAGAAAAAAAAGAAAATAACAAATAAAAATTCAGAATACATCGGCTTAATGCAAATAAGAGAGTTTTACTTTGGCGGCTTCCTTTTCGGCGACTTTTTTAATATCCTCGAGTGCCTCGTCAACGGCAACGTTCTTCATTGTTGCCAGGCGATGCAACGAATCTCTGATCGAATCGCTCGATGCTGTTTTCAGCAACGAAACAGATCCGAGGCTCGAAAAAAAATGTAATACGGAGGTCGCGCATCCGCCATCGTACGTACCATATTCACCGCTCTTGTAGTCCCAGCTTATCAGATAATGGTAATTCGGCCAGTACGATTTTGTTACGATGAAGACACTGTTGTCGTCAGCCGGAAATCTGAAACGAACGATAAAATTGAATTAGAGGGGGAAAAAAAAAGAATTAGAAATTTAAATAGCTTTTGGAGGTTGACGGAGGAAATGCTCCCAGCCCCCCCCCCCCCCGCCCTGCTTCCGCCCCCGCGTGGAGGGTTTACATGACTTTGGCGCTCGGAAAAATATGTCTAAATATTTTTTTTTTTTCTTACGATACCATTAAATATATAAAATAATTATTTTTTACAAATACATTGTAGTTCGGTGAACAAATTTAAAAAAAAATCATGGCGGAGATACAAGTCGTTGAGTCTCTTTTCCAACTGGTGGACAAAATATCTCGAGTTCCACTCAATCGATTTTAATGAAATTTATACCACGAATTCTTTATAATATTATCCAGGATGTAGCATAAGATTTTTTTTTTATTGACCGTCGCGTTAATTGTTTTATTACTTTTTCAAATTCAAAATTTTGGTAAAAATTAGTTTTTAGTCAAACAGCTGTCATTTCTACGAAAAAAAAAAATTCTTCTGTTTTTCTCTATGATGCACTTTGGCTAATACCTTGATTTATGAGAATTTTTTTTTTATTCATTTTTCAGACGATGCCGGACAGAAAAAAAAAAATTCTACCATCGGCAAGGATTTTCAAGAAGTTTCTACTAGACGACTTGTATCTCTGCTATTAAAACATTTTTTTATTCGTTTTTTTTTCTTTTTAATTTTCACAAAGACATTATAGTTTGATGAAAAGATTTTAAAAAATTTCGTTCGGATGACTTTTTTTTTCAAATGAATTTCTCAAATTCAAAATTTTGGCAAAATCAGTTTTTTTAACGGCTGTAATTTCTACAAAAAGAAACTTCTTTTTTTCCCTATGCACTTTGGCTATTATTTTTCTTTACAAGAAATTTTTTTCATTCATTTTTCAGCTGATACCGGACAGAAAAAAAATTTCCACCGTCGGCAAGAATTTTCAAGAGCGTCCTACTAGACGTTTTATATATTCTGCATTCTTTTATTTATTTTTTTTCGTTTAAAAAAAAAAAAAAAATCACAAAACTGTATTCGTGAAAAATAATAATTCTTTTACATATTTAATAGTGGCGTAAAATTTTTAACCCTTAAAGCATGAGGCCACGACAGAGAGATCGTTTTCTCACGACACTTTTTATTACTCAGGAGCGAAGACGAAAGAGCTCGAATCAATTGAACATTTGGCTACAGTGACAATATAACGATTTATTGCAAAGCAGTAATGAATTATGTTGTGTTTTACGATACTTTTCTTTCTTTTTTTTTTCTACAAGTATCTAGATCAAGGAGTGTGGAGACCGTCCTTGTCGATCATCACTGTACCGTGACTCTTGGGCATACGGAAAAAGAGAGTAAATAATAAAGCGATCGTATCGAATATTGGTATTAACTTGTCTCCGGGCTTTAGGCCCCATATTAACATGGCGCTGTTGATCAGCCATGCCAGATGGATCGTGACGGCGAGACGAAAGAATCCAAGTGCAAAGACAGTGTTGACAAGAGATTCGCCCCAGTATTCCGCGGGTGCGTTTATCGGCAGTAAAAGACCCACGATGATGAAGAGAGGCCAATAGAATCTGTAATGTTTTTTTTTTTTTTTTTAAATCAAACTCGAATGTACAGCTATTGCGGCAAATTTCATCTCTATTTTTTTTTTCTAGAAAACTATTATCGTATGCTTTTCGAGAGTTAGAAATTGTGGAGAAGGTTGTGGAATAAAATGGAATAAAATAAATAAAAATGAAAATAAAAAAAATAATAAAATAAATCATATAAAAATAAATGAAAAAATAATAAAATAAATAATGTTTTGTCGATTTCTTTCTTTTATTTCTTTCGATAAAAAATCATTTATCGCGTACCTTTCTTGAAACCAAATCCAACCATCCAAATCAACATCGCGCATATCTATAGACTGTACGATTTTTTCTTCTTCCGGATGCGGTGTCATGAGATTGCTGAATAAATGACTGTAGACGAATCCTTTATTGTGATTGTAAGGATCCTTGTCAGTCCCATAATATTTGTGATGAATTCGGTGCGCCAAGACCCAGTCGTAGATCGGACCCTAAATCATTATTTCATGCTGACAATAATGATAACAGTTGGAAATTATTTCGGAGGCCTCGATCGAAATCGAAATAATTGTCTTACCACGCCGGTGAGAGTTTGTGCCAGCATTAGGAAAAATCTTACGTGTCCGCGAGCCTCGTAAGACGAGTGTGCCCAGAGACGATGGGCACCGAGCGTCATCCCCACATTAGAAAGGAAAATGATGAAAAAAGCTGAAAAAAAAATTCCTTTAAATTGTGATTTTTTTTTTTCAATTTGCATGTTACATTTTGTGCGAACGTCCGTTATCAGAATATTCGATGAGATCGATGAATTTTATTGGTCCGATGAAAAGTTCACACAAAAGACAAACATAACTCATCCAATTAGAAATATAAATAAATATATATTTTTTTGTGAAATATATTTTTGCAGAAATTAAATGATATTGACATTTATAAGAAAAATATTGCATAAATCTATTTAAAAATATTGCATAAATCTATTAAAATCAAATAGATTTTTTTTCCTTGTCTCACTACTACAATCCTATTTGTTTCAAATATATTTTTTTATTCGTTCAAGCTATTCTTTTTATATATTAAATATATTTGGGTTTGTTTGGGTTTAAATAGGATCTATTTAAATCAAATAGATTTTTTTTTCTTGTCTCACTACTACGATCCTATTTGTTTCAAATATATTTTTTTATTCGTTCAAACTATTCTTTTTATATATTAAATATATTTAAATTAAATAAATGAAGATTATATTGAAATTAAATAAATCCAGATAAAACACGATATATCGCATGAATACGAGAAAATAAATATAGGCTTCATGACCTTCATGACACAAAAGTGCGGTGAAAAAAAGTTAAATTATTTTTCTTTTTTTTTTTTCATTAAAAAGGCTGTTATTCGGGGAAAAAAAGAAAGGTCTCGGCGTGCCTTTTTTTCCGTTCCTCAACTGCAGAATGTTACAACAGTCTTCTAATGAATAGATAAAAGCCAAATGACAATTTTATTAGGAATAAATAAAATAGTTATCACACGATATTAAATAGATCTTGATACGAATAAATAAATATATTTAAAATAAATCATTTTAATAATGGAATGCAACAGGAAAAAATTTGATTTAACAAAAAAATCTAGTTAAATCTAAAAAAAAAAACATCACAGCCTCATCTAATTAATATCAAAAGAATTTTTCTGTCGGTGTAGTGGTTTTTTTTTTTTCTTGATGATTTTCACACTTCAATATTTCAGATGTTCACGTATACGTACTGAAGAAGACCGTAAGCCACTTTGCCTGTGTCAGAAGAATAATCGTCCCATAGACTGCAAAAGCGTGAAGATGAATGTACCAAAGGACAGTCATCCACTTGAATTCACGTTTCTTCACCACCGGTTCTTCCAACATCTTCACGTTTCTGTATCACGCAAAAATTCTTTACGTATCACGCGTTACAAATTATAATACCCGTCATGTGTCACCAAACATTTCATAGGAAAGGTTCATTGTCGTATCTTCGAGAAAATGTTAAAAAAAAAAAAAAAAAAAAAACAATAAAATACGAAAAGTAAAGGCAGAACATGTTTTTTTTTTTATTATACATTTTTAATTTGTGCTCTTCAGTCAACGTCCTGCGACGATTGTCAAGAAAAAGTTTTTTTACCTGCTTCGATTGGAAAAAAAAAACAAAACAAAAACGATGCGTTCTCTTCAATGGTCTGGCCAAGACTACGATGTTTGAACATTGTAATTACGTAGCTTAACCCCGATGTGACCCGATTCTCGAATTCATTGTCCTAACGTGAAATTCACCATCGTCATTTCCTCTTCGACAAACGGCCGAGACCCAAGTGCTCATTCAGCTCGTTTATAAACCTCTCCTCACCATAAAGCCATTGTGCAAACTTTCCACCTGCGATTTCAATGTCAAGATTGAACATTTGACAAGAAATATAATAAACCGCGAGACATGGAGAGTCTTTCGTATGAAATTCATTGAAACTAAAAGAACAAATTAAAAATTAAATTAAAACAAAGTCGTTTGAAACGCGTGACATTCGCTGAAAGTGATGTCATATTATTAAAAGTACGATTAATTGCGTTTTACTTTTGTTTTTTTTTTTTTATTTTTCTGTCAAGAGGAGTTGCGGCAAGACAGTTTCGAAAATTATCGAAGACTTTGAAACGGTAAAATACTCAAAAATGTGCTTTAAAAAGCTGCAGAGTTTTTTTTTTTTTAATCGCAATTACGTCTTCCCATTTCTTGCTATTCGTGATAACAAATAGAAGAAAAAAATTGTATTAATTGCAAAACGTAAAAAAAAATATTGTGACAAGCTAGAGACAATTGATAGTACATTATGATACGAGGACGTAAAAAATTGTTTTTAACGATTGTTGCAATCACACGAGGTTGGACAAAATGTTTTTTTTTTTTTTCGTCGAGTATTATACGAAATTTTATTGTACTCGGTACGATAATGGACGTTTTACGAACGCGAGGCCTTCGTAATGGACGTTTTACGAATTTTCTTTTACGCAATGAACGTTTTACGATTTTCTCATGGCATTTTATACTTTTTGTTTTAGAAATTATAGGAGCTGTTGGTTCGGCCGTTGACCTTCCAGAAATAAAGGCGTCATCGGAAAAATGCTGCACAGTCGCTATTTTTACATGTATCGCTGTGAAAAAAAATAATTTTCTACAGTCAATTGCGTGTACCATATAATAAAACTCCTATTTTGTAATTCCGATTTATTTTATGGCTGAAGAAAAAAAAAATCACAAAATATGCCCTTTTTTTGGACTCCAGAGTGGCCTAAGGTCATTTCAAACACTAAAATAAATACAATCAACAAGAGTAGAAAAAAAAAAAAAAACAAGCTAACGTTTATTTCGTACCGTTCGTATAAGCTCCTAATAGAAACATTGTATAACACGTTGCGATTGAAAAATAGATATTGCCGAAGTACAGATCGACTTGGCACGAAATTCTCGATACGAACATAATAATACATATACATATATCTATATTTTTATTTCCCTCCTTCCCCCTCCTCCTCCTCCTCATTAATTTCTCGTGTACGCACTTGCACGCTTGTCCCTATTTACAAACAAGCTTCCAAATCGTAAGGTCCGAAATGGACTTAAAAAAAAAAATCACATCGCTTAATCGCCAAATTAATGTCTAAATTAATCATTACAGTTGACAGCGAAGTTGCAACTGTTTTTTCTTTCATCTTTTCTCACGTTTGTGTAGAAAAAAACTTTCTTGTTATTTGGTCGTCGTGGTAAATGTAATATTGTACGTCTAGAGTGAATGGGATTGTAAATGCCCTTTAATCGAAAAAAAAAAAATTAACAATTGTATTTTGATTACAAGATCGGACGGATTCTAAAATAACACTTTAGCGCATTTGTGCGGAGGATTCCGACTTTCCGCATGCCCGCACGCGTATTCCCCCCCCCCCCCCCCGCGAGATGCGAAGCTCAAAAGCGTCGCTAAAAAAATCCATACGTTTGTGTATATATTTTTTTTTTTTCTCGAATTTGAGCTGCATAGACACGTCGCTGTACCGCATAAGACGTTTTTTTTTTTTTTTAATCGAAAAATTATCGAAATTCGGCCGAAACTCGAGAATGATTTTTTTTTTTTTTACGTTTTCCGTAGAGAGTTAAATATTTGTATTGTTGAACAAATTTATACAATTTTTTATTCATCGAATTCGTTAATAGAATACGAAAAAAAAAACAAACAATAAAAAACAGTGTAAAAAATGATACAACGCAGTAGAAATGTTTTTTTTTTTTCTTTTTTTTCTTCAATGGCAATATTGCGCCTAATTATCGCCTTTTGAAAGTACCATCACGAAACAACGACAAACTGTCGCACCAAGTAAACGAATTAAGTACGTTCAAGAGACAATCCCATTCAAAGGAAACATTATTTGCTCTCTTCTCTCTTTTTTGTTTTTTTTTTTTTTTCCTTTTAAATAAGTCTTAATCGGCGCCTGCACGTGATGGATCGTAAATTACAATATTTTTGTGTTAAAGGCTCTTGTTGTCGAGCATTCGATCGAGCTCTTGGCGATCCTCCATCGATATATCGGCATCTCCGTAGCCCCAAACGTGACTGCCATCACCCGAACGATTGGCACGACGTCGCACCATTTCGGCTGACACGTATTTACGATCGTACGCCCAGCCGATTTTCGCAAAACCATCGATAAAACCTGTCGTTATGTTGAAGGAGTAATCACCGAGTTCACCGGTCTTGTAGTCCCAGGGAAAAACGTGATGATAGTTGTGCCAACCCTCGCCCAATGCGGCTATCGATACGACGATGTTTTCGACCGGTGATATATATCTGCAATGCCAATTGAAATTAATATATTTATATATATATTAGATGAAGTAAAAAGTTCTGAGGGTGTTTTCGCCTTATTTCGACGATGAAATTAACATAGGATTATCCGATTTAGATCAAACATGCGCCGTTTTGTTCGACAACTTTTGTCCATTTTGAAGGCAATTTCATAATTTCGCGATTGAAGAAGTCCTCGTCCCTATTGGTAAAAATACTTGACCAGCACATTTTCACAAGCCTCTCTTGAGGCCAGTTTTGTAGCATCAAGAAAATTTTGCAAATGCTTGAAAAGGTGATAATCGCTTGGTGGCAGGTCTGGACTATTCGGCGGGTGCGATAGAACCTCCCATCCAAGCTCTCGGAGCTTCTGGCGCGTCGTTAAAGATGTGTGCGACCTGGCGTTGTCTTGATGGAACACAACGACCCCTTCCTATTGGCCAATTCTGGCCGCTTCTGGTCGATCGCACGCTTCAATCTGGTCAGTTGTTGACAGCAGAGGTCCGAATTGAGTGTTTGGCTCGATGGGAGCAGCTCATAGTGGATGATTCCCTTCCAATCCCACCAAACACACAGCAAAACCTTCTTGGCCGTTAATCCGGGCTTGGCGATCGTTCGGGGCCGGCTCACCGCGATTGGACCACGATCTTTTTCGGCTGTTGTTCTCGTGTGTGACCCATTCTTCATCGCCAGTCACCATGCGCTTCAAAAATGGCTCGATTTCGTTACGTTTCAGCAAACAATCGCAGGCATCAATTCGGTCGAAAAGATTCTTTTGCGTCAATTCGTGTGGCACCCATACATCGAGCTTCTTCTTGAGACCAGCCTTATGCAAATGCTTCCAAACGGTTTTCTGGCTAATCTTCAGTTCCCGGGCAATGGAATAAGTGCTCACGTGCCGGTCCGACTCGACGATTTCCATGATTTTATCGAAATTTTCGACGATTGGCCTACCAGAGGGTGCCTCGTCTTCGACGTCCGTATTACCAGAACGGAATCGTTGGAACCACCGCTTTGCTGTTGCATTCGACACTGTATTGGCTCCATAAACAGCACACATTTTTTTGGCCGCCTGCTCCGCCTTTTCACCTTGGTCGTAGTGCTACTGAAGAATCGAATTTTCTCTTTTTTTTACATCCATTTTGGTAACGCTGTAACACACAACTGGTTTCACCAAACACAAAACTGTCAAAGAACTTTTTTTCAAGCGTAATGTCACCTTTAAATCGCCCTACAGTATGACCCGATTCGATGTATACATCGTGAGATATGGCTCACCAAAGACATCTAGCGGAAAATGCTCAGAACTTTTTACTTCATCCAATATTTCAACGAAACTTCGATATATAAAAAAAAAAAATCATAAACTTTTTGATGTCCATTGAATTACGACACGAGACACATTTTAATGTGTCTCGTATCTTAAAGGACACTCTTCTTAGTCGTTTTTACTCACTTGTCATAAGGTTTTTGGCCCCACATATGTGCCACACTGTTGACGAAGAACGCGATGTTGAGAGTGGTGCAAAAGCGAAAGTTGAAATTTATCCAGAACGAGGTCCAGAGCGACTCGTCCCAGAAGTGATACGGCACCCAGACCGGAAGTGCAATTGCGAGAAGTGCGAAAAGTGGCACGTAATACCTAAATTGCGACGAAAAATTAATTACCCGTCATTAAAAAAAGTATCGTAAAAAATTAATTTCTCCATAATTTTGCAATTGTAATTTTATATACTCAATTTGGAGGAAAAGTGATTTTTAAATAATGTATTTTTCGAGAAAAAAAAAATTATAACATTACAATTACTTTTTTTTCGCGACAATGATTTGAGACGAAAAAAAAAATCTATCTGACCTCTTTTGCCACATGACGATAGGATCAGCCTCGAGGTCACTCATGTCGACGGCATCTCTTTTGGCAACTACTTCGGGATGAGGCGTCGTGAATAACCAGCCAACGTGTGCAAAGAAAAAGCCTCTCTTCGCATTGTGAGGATCGGCGTCGGTCTCGCTGTACTTGTGATGAACTCTGTGATCGAGTGCCCAAGCGTACACGTGCCTCTGTCGACAAAAGTTTCGTCAATAACTTCCCGAACAATCAAAACCATTTTTAGAATTTTTTTGATCGAATATCAAAGTAGAAAATAATTTAACGTACAAATGCAACAGTTTGCAACAATTTTTTTTTCAATTACAAAAAAATGGCTGGAAAAAACGAATGCGTATGCCAAATTTTTGCGATCGAAATTCAGTCTCCACTTTTCCAAAGTACAGTCCGAAATTTTTTTATGTGTTGAGTCATTAGGCAGGGTGAGAAGGAATAGGATGAAAGTTTTACCTGGCCCGTTATGGTGAACAGAAAAATGAGAATTAGTCTCAAAGGCCATTTCGCTTTGTACGATCTGTGTGACCACAATCTATGAGCACCTGCGGTGATGCCAAATCCACTTATGAAGATCGCCATAAACGCTACAATAAAATAAGAACCAAGAAACAAGAGGACAATTATTGAGCACATTTTTCGACAGAGTATCGTCACGAAAAAAAAAAAAAAAACAAAAATAAAAATTCATTCAAATAGGAAATATGTCTATTTCGGTTTTTTGTAAATTGGTCAGTTCAAGCTCGTCTGTGATAATGATAGTTGACAAAATTATTATCCGGGCCCGTGACGAAAAGAACGTTGCGAAAACGGACCACGCTTTAAATGAATTTCTGGATGCACTGCTTAAAAAAAAAATTTAATTTAAATAGGATCTATTTAATCCTTCGTGGTCAAACCTGGGTAGAATCGACACGACGATCATTTTTTGACGTAAAATATATAATAGGCCCCAGCTTCGAATGGGACCATACCATAAAAATTTATCCTCTTCACGTGTCTGAATAAATACCTTTATTGGAACACGCACTATGCTATTTTTTTCCCAAAAGTAGCATATCTAAGGAGTATCACTTACAAATTTTACGTAAAAAATGTTGAAAGTTCACGGAACTATGATTTTTTCAAACGAAAAAAGTGTCTTTTTTTTTTGCGCTCTTCACCTCTTTCTGATTTTTTTTTTAAACATGTCGCCATTTTATTTCTTACAAATAAATTTTTCGTACATCATCGAGAAAGTTCAAAGCACGTTCCGTAATTTTTTTTGTACCACTTAGGACGGATAGTTCGGTGAAAATACTTTTATTTGAAAACTGTCTGGTAGAATCGAGCCAAACGTGACACCACCGCGATTGAATTTTGGATTTGTGACCACGAAGGTTTTAATCAAAATAATTTACAATCAATTATTCTACCGAACGATAAAATGGAATAAAAAAATTTCGCACAAATTTTGTATGCTTGGAACATTTTTACATTTTCACCGAATAGTAGCGGTTGCAAAAATTCTTCCTGCTAGTCACATTGTCGCTAAAACAACAAAAACAATAATAAATAACGATGGACGGGGGGTGAGGGGGATGATATTACAAAATGCCTGAGACTAGTGAAAAAAAAAAAAGAAGTGAGTTCGCAGTCAATGGCAAGGTCGTACAACTCTGAACGTGAAGGATCTTGAAGGTCACTAGTCAAGGTCACAAGGCAGTAGAATCTCCGCGAGACGAAATATCCTTCGGTAGCTATTTCTATTTCCTTTTTGTTTTCCATTCGTACAAGAGCGAGGGCCATTCACACAGGGCGCCGAGACGCTAGGCGCCAAGATACGAATAAATATCATCCACCCTTTCTCCCCCGTCCGCGAGTCTCTGAAGAGACGTTTACGCCCAAATACGCGCGAGCATACTTTAGGGAATAATAAAAGGTTTGGTCGCGTAACAATCCTGAGGATGTGCTTGGCATCGGGTAAAAGAGGGACGGTAGGAGAGTGAGAACAAGTTTGTGTGGGTGTGTCTGTGTGAAAGAAAGAGCGAGAGAGAGAGAGAGAGAGAGAGAGAGAGAGAGAGGAGGGGAGAGAGAGAGAGAGAGAGAGAGAGAGACGAGAGAGAGAGAGAGAGAAGAGAGAGAGAGACGAGAGAGAGAGAGAGAGAGAGAGAGAGAGAGAGAGAGAGAGAGAGAAGAGAGAGAGAGAGAGAGAGGGAGAGA